>BDMB01000034.1:553422-573566 GCA_016859785.1 Macrotyloma uniflorum
TTTTAATTCTGTTATATATATAATTATTTTTTAATATTATTATAATTATATTAAAATATTAATTTTTATAAATAAAAATTTATAAAAAATAATTATATTATAATTTCTATATAATATTTTAGAATAATAATTAATTATTTATGATATAAATATTATTATTATTTTTTATAAATAATAATATTTGTAACAAATTAAAAATATGTCATAAATATTATTTTAAACAATGATAAATTTTAATTTCTTTTATTGTTATAAATAATATTTGTGATAAATTTAAATTTTAGTTACTATTATAAATAGTATTTGTGATAAATTTAAGATTTTGTCATTATTATAAATAGTATTTGTAACAAATTAAAAATTAACAACAAATAATATATGAAATAGTAACAATTTATTTTAATCAATGTTAATTATACATTTATCATTGTTTTATATATAAATACACTAAATAATTGTCACAGAAAACTAAATTTGTTGTAATGGACTCAATCAAGACTTACAAAATTTGCTTTATTCTCTTACTCTTGTACTTAGTCATGAGACCTCTAATATTATCTAAAATATCCTTAAATTAACTTATAAAATCTTTATGATTTGTTCAATTATTTTTTAGGATAATTATTCTATCAGTTCTACTTTTAATTATGTTATTAGGTATGATCAATTATTCTTTTAGGATAATTATTCTATCAGTTCTACTTTTAATTATGTTATTAAGTATGAACTAAGTATACCTTCTACCCACCATATGAACATCTCTACATGCATGTCCTTTATGAAAATATCAAACCTCTTCATTTTAATTGATTCATTATTTACTATTTTTATTTATTTTCTTTCTGTGATGGAGTTGAAATGTCCCACAAACAGCAACTATTATTATAAGTATTTTGTCTCACCTTTAATAGTTCTTCCCACATTTCTCTTTTCTCTTTTCTGATTGAAGTTAGATATGCATAAATATTAATGTTCCTCCCCATCTTCTCTCCAACCCCCACAAAGCCAATCATCCTTTAATACGAAATTTCTAATAATTCTCACAATTTGAAAGTTTCTTCCACATCATTTCTCAACCAAAACAACCTGTTACAATTAATCATGCCCTGTGAATCTACGCTCTTCTTAATTTTTATTGTAACCCCATCTATGTTACCTTATATAAATATGGCACCTAATAGAAAACATACCACTCAAGAAATTAGCAGAATCTTTAAACGTAGATTTTCTTTTTAAAAATAATTACTTTTTCAAATTCATTTAAAATGATTAAAATATTTTTTCATTTAATACGTTTTTTAAATCTACACTCTATTGATATTTACATTTTTTTAATTAATAATAATAAAATAGAATAATTTCTTGTGAGAATAAAATATTCTTATAGTATATGCACTCTTTGCTTTTAAAATGTGAGACTTCAATGGAATTTAGAAATATTTTTATATCATTCACATAGCTCTTATTTTTATATGAACTAATTTTCATGCTTACTGTAAAAAGTGTTTACTCATATATGTATTCTAATATTTTATCTTTATTATAGAGTGAGTGTAAAGATATAAAGTGAGTTAATTTTAGTGAGATAGTGATGGAAGTAGTGAAAGTGTTTAATAAATTTTAAAAAAAAATTATAAATAGAAAAAAATAAATCTTTTAATCTTTATTATTTTAAAAATTATTATCTTTCTAGAATTCTTTTTTCTATAAATTCTCTACCGCCTCCTTCATTTCTTTCATGATTCAAGTATACTATTGTAAAATTCTTGAAGAGTAGAGAATTTTGGACTGATTAGAATATCTATTTAAGTAAGTTTTTTGTACTCTATTTTGCCCTAAGAGTTAAGATTGGTAGCTCTTTTAGGGTGTTTTAGAACTTCTCTTTGCATGTGAATATTCTTGACTTTGATTTGCTCTATGCAAGGGGAATTTCGTGGTAATGTGTTGGATTTATTGTTTAGACACTCATGAAGCACATTGATTACTGAAGGAGACAACATGTTGTTAGGAAAACCACCTAAGGTAAGGGAAGCTAGTTTCAAGTCTAATTCTTCATTTTGAATTAATCTTTGAAGCTAATTTTTAACTAGAATGAGTGGTTAGGTTTGAGAGTGGAACTGATCTTGAATTGATATTTCTTAGCTGTTAGTATTAGGTAAGGGTGTTGGAATTCGTTTGAGGGTAAATCCCTTTTTAGGTATGTTTGAAACAAATGCTATTGTGTTGAATTGGTTGTTCTAGATGTTGGAATTCAAGATATGGGGAATGATTGTATTTGCTGAAGGACATACTTGTGTATTATGTATAATAGGACTGAATCTAATACTGATTATTATAATTGAATGTGTTTCTAGTTCAATGAAATTGTATGAGTGAATTTATTGATTTGAGCTATTGGACTTTATGGGTTGTCTGTTTGAACTTCTTGGATTATGTTTGAATTCTTGATTTTTGTATGGAAGAAAAGATGATATAGTGTTGGCTGATTTATTATGAGGATTACATCAAATTGAGTTAGGAAGTGTTCATTTTCGTGATTTCTATCTCATTCAAGCATATTTTCATTGAAAATTTAGGAAAGTGGTCTTTGTGAAAGTAGAAACCTGATATGTTAGCTAATTTTTTACTTTTATTCTATGCAAAAATAATGAGTACAACCCAAGATATGAATATTTGTTTGAATAAAGGTCAAACTGTCAGGAAATTGTTTCTTTTTTAGATTTTGAGCCTTATTTGGTACATTTGTGTTACTAATTTGGAAAAATGTTCTTCATAAAAGTTTTAGTCTTGGATGCTAGCTAATCAATGATTTTTGTTTCATAAAAAAAAAAATAACACGTGTAGCTTATTTTATGAATCTTTTTGTGATTAGAGTTCATGTTGTCAGGATGAGCGAAATGCTCTCAGGAGCATTTTCGCTTGAATGGAAATTGTGTTTAGCTTGAACAAGAATGCAGCAAACGAATGCTCCTCTATCCTTACTTCTTCTGGCACTTTCTTGGTTCTTCTTGACTGGTCATGTTCCTGGTGAAAATCATAATCTTAATTGTCTATCACGGTCCCATTGTGGGAGTAAAAAATATTCTTACTGGAACGGGATACTTCAAGCTAGATCTCCTTCCAGCAACATCTTCAATCTTTGACTCCAACTACTCCTTGGTACACAATGGGTTGAGTATGTGTAAAGACACTCCAACGCCCAAGTTAGTAATAACTCAATAGAATTTAATGCATGTCCTATCAAAATCAGAGACTACCTTTCATTTATTACCCTTATTATATTGTTCTTTCATGAGCTTAGTTTGTTGGGCCTTGTTTATAACTTATATATTTTCCTACATTTGTTATTGTGTGGTAATACTCATAATTAATGATTGATCTGATTTATATTTAAGTACGTATTTATGACTTTCCACTTAATGATCTTCGACTATTATAATCAAATGAGTCATAAAGAATAGTTAAGATGTTTTCGATTAATGTCCATATAAATTCTAAAGTACAATCAAAATGTTTTTAGTTACAGTTTGTATAGGTTAACGTCCAACCGAAATATTTTTGGTTATATTCATACAAATTCTATTTTAATAAATTCTTGAAAGATTCTATTATAATTAATATAATTACATTAAATATTGTTTTCTATTAATATGATTTATCTTATAGATAATATAACAAGAATATCGAGAATTTTACATAGTTTATTCAGCACATTGCAAAGATTAATAAAATTATGTAATCTCTTGTATTTTATGCATGTGAGATTCACTCTTTTATATATTTGGTATCATAGTATATCATAAGCACACACAACTAAAATAAAGATGAGAAAACAACGACGATAGGCAATAATGTAATTTCACTAATGGAAAGAAATTACAACTATATCCTTTCTCTAAATTCAAGGAGGAAATAACAACACCCTCTCTTGAAACAAAGGAGAGAAAAATTAAACTACTAAGAGAACTTTAAATGAAGAATTGATTTTCTTCTCTTACTTTTTCTCTCTAGCACTATAGAAATAGAAAAGAAAAGAAGTGAATGGGATAATCTATAGGGAAAATACTGTGTTCCTTATATAGCGAAAAGAGTACGGACCCAAGTAACATTCCCCTGATGTGGGACTTCACTTCTCACAATCTCCCACTTGAAGATTTTGATTAAATTAATCAAATCTTCACACCATTTTATTATCTACCATCCATGTTGCTTATGTTTTCGATAGGCCATAAGAAGATCGACTACACAAAAACTTGTCAGCTTTAATCGGCTTTGTCATGACATCTGCTAGGTTATCTTCTATGTGAATCTTTTGCATATTCACACTTCCATTTTCCACTACTTCTCGAACAAAATGATATCTCACTCTTATGTATTTCATCCTGGAATGAAAGGCTAGATTCCTTGCAATGTGCAAAGCACTCAAACTGTCACAATACACCACAATTTGTTGCTGTTTATACCCAAGTTCCTCCATTATCCTTCCAATCCAAATAGCTTCCTTACATGCATGGGTGACTGCCATGTACTCAGCTTCTGTAGTAGACAGAGCTACCACATCCTGTAACTTGGATAACCAGCTTACTGCCCCTCCTGCAAGTGTAAACACATACCTAGTAGTAGATCTCCTTTTATCAAGATCTCCTGCAAAATCTGAATCAACATAGCCTCTGACAACTAGTTCTGATCCTCCATAACATAATGCAACACTTGAGGAACCTTTGATGTATCTAAGGATCCTCTTAACAGCACTTCAGTGCTCTCCACCAGGATTTCCCATGAATCTACTAACCACTCCCACTGCTTATGTAATGTCTGATCTTGTACAAATCATGGCATACATAAGACTTCCCACTGCCGATGCATATAGTACTTGAGACATTTCCATCCTCTCCGCTTCATTGCTAGGACTCATACTTGAGGATAACTTACAATTGATAGGAAGTTGGTGGAAATTGGCTTACACTCTTGCATATTGAAGCACCGCAAGATTTTCAGTAAGTAATTCTTCTAAGAAAGCCAAACCTTCCTACCTTTTCTGTCTCGGTGAATTTGCATCCCTAAAATCTTGTTTGCTGGTCCCAAGTTCTTCATATCAAACTCCCTAGCCAATTGTGCCTTCAATTCCTAGATTCGATCTTTGTTGGGGCCTACAACCAACATGTCATCCACATACAACAACAAAATGACAAAATCATTCTCACCAAACCTATTGTAATAAGTACAATGGTCTGAACTTAGTCTATTGTATCCAAGGCTAACAATGAAGGAATCAAATCTCTTATACCAACACCTGAGCGCCTGCTTTAAACCGTATAGAGATTTGGTCAACCTGCAAACCAAATTTTCTTTTTATTTAAAGCCTTCTGGTTGGAGCATATAAATTTCTTCTTCAAGTTCTCCATGAAGAAAACTAGTCTTTACATCTAATTGCTCAAGATGTAAATCAAGTGCAGCACACATACCAAGAACAACTCTGATAGATGTCAATGTAACAACTGGTGAGAATATTTCTTTGAAGTCAATCCCTTCTTTTTGAGCATACACCTTTACCACCAATCTAGCACGATATCTTTCCACTTGATCATTTCCATCTCGCTTGATCTTATAGACCCATTTGCAACCGATGACTTTCCGACCTTTTGGAAGTTCCACAAGATTCCATGTCTTCTGTGAAGAGCCTCAATTTCTTCTTGCATCGCAGTCATCCACAAAGAAGCATCAGAACCACTTACAACCTCTTGAAAAGTTGTAGGTTCTCCATTTTCACTTAAAAGACAATACTCATCATGGCTTTCCATCACATATTGTGAATGCCAAGATTGTCTGACTCTTTCTCGTGTTGATTGCTGGAGTCCTCCATCACCAACCTCATTTGACTCTTGTTCTTGGTGCTCCTCTTTTGACTCAGCAGAATCACCTGAAGACTTCTTCTCTATCTGTACTATAACATTGTTCTTTATAGAGCTGTCATTCCTTTGCTCACTCTGCAGTTCATTTTCTGGATTTTGGATCTAGTTTTGTTTTTTCTTGAGAATTGTACATCACGTACATAGGACATCCAAATATACATAAGGATGAATAATCAGCTGGTTTACCACTCCATATCTCCATAGGTGTATTCAAACTAATTGTTGTTGACGGTGACCGATTTATCACGTAATAGGCAGTTCTAACGCTTCTACCCAAAAAGACTTGGCTACTCCTGTTGTTCGCAACATAACTCTTACTCTTTCTAGAAGAGTTCTATTCATCCGCTCTGCCACACCATTCTGTTGAGGCGTATGTGGAACAAAAAATTGTCTAACAATACCCTCTTGCTTACAGAATGCTAAAAAAATCTCCGTCTACATATTCTCCTCCATTATCTGTCCTCAAGCACTTAATTTTTTCACCAGTTTCAAGTTCCACTTGTGCTTTAAAGTCCTTGAACTGTGAAAACACATATGACTTCCTCTTGATAGAGTACACCCACAATCTCCTAGAGTAATCATCAATGAATGACACAAAATACTTTGCTCCTCCGAGGGATAACACCGGCGACTCCCACACATCAGAGTGAACCAAGTCCCATCTGTGTTTACTTTTGGCTATCACTCTAGCAAACTTCAACCTATGTTGCTTGCTTGTCACACAGTGCTCACAAAAGGATAGATCCACTTCTTTAAGTCCGTGTAAGAGATTACGCTCCGTAAGGATCTACAGACCACGTTCTAACATATGACTAAGTCTACGATGCCACATGACCACCGCTTCTTCTTGACTTGATACCGCAACTGTTGCATCTACTTCTTGCAACGTATCTCTAAACAACACATACAAATTCCCCATGAACTTCTTTGCTTTCATGACTACCAAACTCCCCCTCACAACCTTCAAGATCCCACCTTCAACATGGATCTTACACCCGAGGTCATCTAATTGCCCAATGAACAATAGATTCTTCTTTAAGTCCTTCACATGCCATACCCCTTGAATAGTACGAACAGTACCATCATACATTTTTATTTTGACGGTACCAACTCCAGCAATCTCCAAGGCATGATCATTTCCCATGAACACAGATCCACTTGAGATAGGTTCATAAGTCTGAAACCAATCTCGGTTTGGAGTCATGTGCCAAGTTACACCTGAATCCACCACCCACTTGTCATGAAACTGTTTTTCACCTTCAGAGCTAATCACTACTTTGCTTAGCAGAATATCTCCTTCTTCTAGGGTACTCGCAACACCTTGTGAGGTTGATGCTGCAGAGTTCTTTCCTCCATTCTTCCTCTTCCAACATTCTTTCTTCGTATGCCCTTTCTTGCCACAATAAAAGCATTTGAAAATCTTCTTACTTCGAGACTTCGATCTATCACGATTCTGACTCCCACTAGATTCACGTTTTGTCGATCTTCCTCTCACAATTGCCAAGGCCTCCGCTTGTTTGGAATTTTCTACCTTACTCATTAACCTAGACTCTTCTTCAAGAATAGCTTCGACAACATCCTCAAAGTGTAGACGTCCACCAATATTATTATTTGTAATATTGATGATGAGTTGATTGTACGAATTAAGTAAACTCACTTTGAAGTAGAAGCTCTGCACGCTCATTTTCAACAATGTTGAAATTTGCTGCTGATAATTGGGCAAACAAAGTATTCAGAATGTTGATGTGTTCTGTTACTAATGTGGACTCACTCATCTAAAGAGTATAGAGTTTTCTCTTCAAGAATATATTTGTGTGAAGTGACTTCATCTCATATAGTTTGATGAGGGTTTCCCAAATCTCCTTCACCGTATTCTTTTCCGCAATACTGGATAAAACTGCATATGTCATTGCTAAGTGCAAATTCGCAATAGCACTATCATTAATTACTTTCCACCGTGCATCCGAGATTCCTACCGGTCTCTCTTCAATTGCTTCTATACAACTCTCCTTCCTCAAAATTGCCTTCATCTTCAACTTCCACAACGAGAAATTATTCCCTTTGAACTTCTCTATCTCATATTTAGTCGCCATGGTTTCAAATCGACTTATGCAATCCTCACTATGAATAGTATTGCCTACTAGAATAAGGGTATACCGTGAACCAGTACATTAGGTAAGTTCCCAAGAAAGAGAGGTGGGTCACTAATGGACACGCTTAAATACCAAGTCTTTCCTAACCAGAACTTTCCTAGACATGCACTATCACACTACCACACTACCACACTATCCAGTAATCCAATACTATTCTAGCAAATCTAGCAGCGGAAAACAAAACAAACCAACTAACCTAGCAGCGGAACACAACGAACCTGGCTGACCTGCGAACCTGGCCAACCTAACACAACCGACCTCCAATCAGCAAACCAGGCTTTGATACCACTGTTGGGTATCAGAGTATAGCATAAGCACACACAAATAAAATAAAGATGAGAAAAACAACAATGATAGACAATAATATAATTTCACTGATGGAAAGAAATTACAACTATACCTTCTCTCTAAATTTAAGGAGGAAACAACAACACCCTCTCTTGAAATAAAGGAGAGAAAAGTTAAAGTACTGAGGAAACCTCAAAGGAAGAATTGATTTTTTTCTCTTACTTTTTCTCTCTAGCACTATAACAATAGAAAAGAAAAGAAATGAATGAGATGATCTATAGGGAAAATACTGTGTTCCATATATAGCAAGAAGAGCACGGACCCAAGTAAAATTCCCTCGACGTAGACTTCATTTCTCACATTATAAACATTCTTCAACATCTAACTGTTTGAGAGTTTGTGTTGGTTTCCACATTATCTATGTTTGAGAGTTTGTGTGTTGGTTTCCACATTATCTAACAAAGTCTTTTTAGTGTATATAACATACAAGTTATTGATAAATTCATTTTGTTACTATTCTTTCTCATCTTATGCATGATTATTCTTTTGAAATGGTAAATTCTTTGTTTACTATTTAATTATCTAGAAAATAAATTGGTTGAATTTTGCATTGGTAAGTATTTTTTCGATTTTGTTGCAATATTAGACACTCTAATGGTTACACTGTCTTTAAATATTAGATGATAAGACGCTTATAGAAATGATTTAACCGGTTTGAAGGTTTATGCATTGGTGGTTCTTTTAGTTTCTTAATAATTAGATGATTTTGAAAGAATTTTAAATCTTCTTATCAAAGATTATAAAATTAATTTTTTAAAAATATTTTTACGATACTTAAACATGTCTTATTTAATTGAAATATTAGTTTCAAAATTTAAATTTATTTTTTAACATAAAAAATAATAAAGAGTATAATTTGTTTAGTCTATATCATAAGATTTTTAAATTTAGATAGTATAAACAATCTAGGTCTAACATTTTAATTACTAATAAAAAGAAATATGAAATAAAAAATTATCACCACATAATATTAATAATATCAATTGAAAAATAATTTTTATGATCACGGAAAATAATCATTATAAATTTTAAAGGAAAAATTCTTTTTAACACCCATTGAAAATAACCTCATCCACATTGATAGAAAAAATTATAAAAAATGTCAATTGAAAAATAACCATGACCTACGCATGTGAATAAATAATTTCAATTATGTAATCTAGAAAATAATCTCTATTAACATCAATTAGTCGATAAAAAAACCTTAGTTAATATTAGATGAAAAATAGTAATTTCAATGATGGTTAAGAAAATCTTAATTAACAATAATAATTAAATAAGTTTGACTTACGTTATTATCAAAGTTGATCACAAAACAACCCAATTAATATCAATTGAGGATAATTCCAGATAATGTAAAAAAGAAACATATTTAACATAAAAAAATACTACTGATTCTAATAAAAAAAATTCATAACTAAATTCATCTAGTCTAAGAAATAACATTAGTTTAAATTGAAAAAAAAATTATTCATGATCAACTTTAAAATAAAAGAAACCTCAATTAAAAATAGTAAAAAAAAATCAAGAATCTTAATTAAATTAATGATGTCTAAATCAAAATTAAATTATTAATATCTCGATCGAAATTGAGTAAAAGAAAATATAAATATAAAAGACATAAAATATATTTTACAATAAGAAATATAAAACATATTTTCTAAATTTGTAGAATTTAATTTCTTTTAAATTTTTTTCTTCAAACAACATAATTTATAATAAAACATTTTAAATTCTTTATAAATATAGATTATCCTCCTAAAATTCTCTATCTAATAAAAAATAAGATAACCTCATTTTCTTAATTATATTTTGTATGTAAAATGTTTACTAAATTAAATGTTTATGCAAATTTGTGAAATTTAAATGTTAGTGTTTATGCAAAGTAGCGAAGTTGAATATAAACTAAATTAACCAAGTAAAAAATAGCGAAGTTGAATGCAAAGTATTACAGGAAAAGGACCTTCCATTTGAACACGTTTTCATCACAGTTTATACTGATTTTATTTTTTTCTTTCATCTCATCGCTCTTTTCTCCAGGAAAAAGCATATTTATATTTTAATTAAATCAAAATGTTTATACTGAGTTTTACACTCATTTGTATTTATGATACATTAACCCTTTATAACGGATAGGAAGAATATCTAATATAACCTTTATGATGTATAGGATGGAATATTTAATATAATATTTGTGATTTATTTATATCTAAAAGTTGAAGCATAAACTACTCACATTCAAGATCAATATCATTCAAAATAAAATTTTCTGACACACGTTCAAGACACTCAGTATTACACAAACTTCATACTGTAACAAGCATATCCCAGAGCCAAATACCTGAGTAGCTCAATTACCTTTTGCGTGGCAACGATGAAATACACAAAAAAACAATCAAACATAGAAACAAACTTTGACATACTGTAGAAAACCAAACACTATACCAGGGTGTTTGTGGTTTAAAGACAAAATCATGATAGAGTGGAATATGAATTTCAAAATATCTAACAAGATGCTTCATAGTGGAAAGAGAAAGAGTTATAATAAGGACACAAAAAACTCCTCGTAGAAGTATTTTTTGAAAAGATGAATAAGTGCTGTCGGGAAAAATAGGAGGACCACAAATCCGTCCCCATTTGGGCTTCCAATAATTGCTGCTTTATCTTCTGGCTCGACACGAGCTACACCATAATGCATAGGTTTTCCCCAACCAAAATCTCCTTCATACACTGGCATGGTCGTCAAGCTTGTGATGAATATGTTATGATTCCCAGCATAAGGGTTATTCTTAAAGTGTCCTTGTCCCTTAAAAAAGGACCTTATGTTATCATGTTGCTCTTGCCCTAAACTAGCCTTTAATTGTGACCCTATAAACTCATCCGTGACTGCATGAGCTGCTTCCCTTATCTTTTCAGCACTAAAACCTAAAGGCTTTGATATGATATCTCCCTCATAACATTTTGGTGTCACTACTTTGACCAAAGCATTCCCAAAGAAGTTCTGAGGGAGAGGTGGATTCAATCTACTGCGAATATTAACACTAAACCGAACAAAAGTTGGGTGGTTCTCACCAGATTCACGAGCCTTGGCTGCACATCTCCATATATGAGCACCAACAACTTCAAATCTGCTATAAGGTTTTACCCCTTCTTTTGAAGGTTTTTCATTAGCCTTCTCTTTTAGCCTCTCCACCTGGCTTGAGGTGAGCTTCAACATTGAAGCACTTCTCTTCTTTTGCTCTGTTTGTGGTGTTTGTGGCATAGGCTTCCACTCAGGGAGTTTAACACTTGGTGATGAATGTTGGTGTGATAATTTGAGCACTGATCGATCTAGAAATGGAATTTCATCAGGCTGTAGTTCTTCTCCTCGAGCCACCTTTGCCCAATGCTTTATTAAGAGCATAACACCGGTCGCATCGGTCAAAGGGTGAGAAATAACAATTCCAAGGGCAAATCCTTCACCACCATGGAACCTTGTTAACTGAAGTAGCAGTAGGGGAATCTCCTCTATAGGTTGAGTATAATCAACTTTTGGAACAAGTTCCTCCGTTGAATCCGAAGGAGAAAAGTCTCCATAATCACCGAATGTCTTTGTGCTTTCGGCTTCGAGGAATGTGACTCCCTTTGCATTGCAATCCACTTCCATTCGATCCCCTTTTGTCAATCTCAATCTGCCCACTACTGGATAGTAGTGAACTAAAATCTTGCTAAGAGAGTTCTTCATCTTCTCAATGGGATTGTAGTGGTTTTTTGCTTTGTAGATGTAGATACCGGTTACGTGTTCTAGGAACCCAGATTGGTCACTATCTGATAGCCATAAAGGATCATTGGGAGTTGGTTGATTTGGAACGACATTGTAAGAAGCCATAATGGTTACCATTTTTTGGTTGAAGGCTTGAATGTGAGTGAGGCTGTATATATGCCTTGTATCTTTCTCAGGAGCTCTTTATAGAGCTCTCAAAAGATCATCAATCTACCTTTGTAAAAATTAGATATTATTCCTTTTTATTTGAGTATAATTTTCGAGAATAATTTTTTTTAAAAGATAATAAGGGTCATCTGTTTACAAAGGGGAAAAATTATAATTAATATATCTTATTTTTCACAATATTTCTAAAAATCCTATTTCTTTTTCTCTTTTAATATTTTTAAAAATTTTTTTAATTTTTTTCTAAAAATTCTCCTTTAATTCTTATCTTTTTAAAAATCTGAGGATATTAGAGAAAAGAACATGAATAGTAGATTAATCTTATAAAAAAAAATCTTGTTGTTTTAAGTAAGTTTTAAATTTCCTAAATTTTATAATACTTTAATCAAAATGTATAAAATATTAATATTTAAGAATAAAATTTATAGTAATATATATAATTTTGTATTTAGATCCTTTAGAGAAATATATGACATCTTTCATGCATCTCAATTTGGAGAAAATTTGATTAGAGGTAAGGGAAGATAATTTAGCAAAATTATTCATGATTGATGTGTTTTTATATGAAATTGATGAGAATTATATAATTATTAGATATGAAAGTATGAATTGAGTTTCGTTCTAATATTACAATCCTATTTTGGCTTATTTTTATTTTGAATTTTAATGATATTCATGTAAATTATGGGTCTAGATGTTATCTAACTCATGACCTTTATTTCACGTAAAAAGATATGTATAACTCAAAATACGATTTTTTTCTTAAATAAAGGTCAAACTGTTAGAAAATTTATTCGCTTTAAAATTACAAATCCCTTTTGGAATTTTTTTTTTTTACGAATTTGGGAAAGTTTTTTTGCATAAAAGTTTTAGTCCTAAATATTAACTAATAAATGATTTTTATTTCACATGAAAATAATATCTAAAACTTAATATATGATTTTTTTTGTGATTAAAGATCATGCTGCGAGGATGAGCAAAATATTTTCGAAATTATTTTTGTTTGAGCGAAAGTTTATTATTTTTTTATAATCATTCATGTTTTAATTTGTATTAAAAGAGTATATATATATATATATATATATATATATGAAATATGATAAAATATTATAAGATATTTGTTGTATAATTAAACTATTGAGTTATGTGATGTACGATTTGGTGATGTATTGTGATTGAAATTGAATTGTGAAATGAGATTGGTGATGTGATTTTATGAATTGTGACTGATGTCAGAAGGAATTGTGTTGATAAAGGTGTTAACGAATTGTGATGACAAAGATGTCAAGGAATTATGATGACAAATGTATCAAGGAATTGTGTTGATGATAGTGGTGCCAAGTAAATTGTGATGACAAGGAGCCAATGGAAATGAAAATGACATTGATTGATGTTAATGAGATTGATTTGATATAATTTTTGGATTAGTTGTGTGTTTTTTTGTGTGTAAGCCAGATAGTTATCACGAGATACTATTTGGTATAACTTTAATGCACATATGGAAATCTAGAGATATCAAATGGGGTATTTAGACTTTTAATTATATTCTAGTCATGTAGACAAGAGTATCATATGATGAGAGGTCGATGGAGACTTCTACTGTACTTATCACTAGGTGGATTGAGTCATCAGTTATTTGATATGTGTATGTAGTGGTTATTCTAGTGCGTCGGTACTAGAAAAAAGAAAATAGGTAAAAAAATCTGAAGGTGAAAAAGACTCTTAGGATTTGTCTATGGCTCGGTAATCAAGGAAACATGTCCAGGTGTTAGTCTCAAAGGTCAAGAATTTCATATAATTTTTCCGATGAGTTTGTCTATAATATTAAGTGTATGTAAATGAGTGAGTGTGATGAATGAATGTGATTGAGAACGACTATAATTGTTTGAATATAATGAATATGTTTAGATAAATGATTATGAGAATAAATTTATGAATTTTATATATTTTGATTGATTTTGTTTATATTAATTTACTCTTATTATTTGTGTTTGTGATTTTGTTGATATTGTGATGATTATGTCTTAACACAAAAATAAATAATAATGTAGGTATAAAAGCTAAACAGTAACTTCAAGTTATATTCAAAGGAAAATAAATTTTATTATGATTTTTATAAAAAAATTTATTTTCCAAATAATAAATCTTATATAAATAATTAAATATTTTATGAAATTTAAAACTTGAAATTTATTAATAATGTATATATAAATTATTATTTTTTTATAAATAAAAATAGATATATTTTTAGTTTATTATATTTTTTTTCCAGCATTCATTCCCTTTTTGCCATACTTTTTTTACAAATATGATATTATTTAAATAAAAAATTATTGAATTGGAGAATTCAATTATAAATGGTACACTTTATTTATCCAAATAGACCGGATTACTTTTTGAATGGAGAATTGGTTTTACAGACTGGCTTTATTTTTCTTCTATTAAATATAGAAAAATTATAAATGAAAAATTAAATTTAAAGTAAAATATTTACTTGAGAATAAAAATTTTAATTCTGAATTTAAATAATATTTATATATAAAAATAATGAAATTAATTAATATGTTATTTAGATATATACTATATATGTAAATATATTTAACTAATTATGAATATTATTAAATAATGATTTTTATTATATTTTATTGATATTTATATGTATATATATTAATATAGATTTTTAAAAATTATTATTAATAAAAAGTAAATAATATAAATAAATATTAAATATTTAATTATTAAAATAATTATTATTAATACTAAATAATGAATTTTAATAAAAAGTACTATATGAATAAAAATTTAATTTATGAAAGATATTAAAAAAATATAATAAAAATTTAATTAGATTTGAATTAAAAATATATTAAAAAAATATGATAAAAAATTAAATTAAAAAAAAAAAAAATATATATATATATAATTTAAAATAAATTCAATTTTAATAATTTTTTATTTTTTATTAATTTTTAATTATTATTTTTATCGATTTAAATATTTCTAATACAAAAAAGTAAATAAATTAATTATAATATTCATATACTACAAATTTCTCTCCAACGTATTTTAGATTTAATATAAGTGTGTTTATTTTCTACATGAAATAATTATTCTGTTTACAAATAATATATATGTGAAAATAGATTCAATATTTTTATTCCCAAATTTATTCTAAAAATTAGATTTAATTTTCGTAATATATTTATTATCTATTGCGTCTTTATAATGAAATTAGAAATTTAAAAGTTTAAGTTCTCTTTTAAAAAAAAAAAAAATGTGCTTCGATGTACTTGTATATTTTCAAAATATCTTCCTTCTTCGAAGATAACCCTATCCGAAATCATTACCAAATCCTTTCCAAAATAATAATAATAATAATAATAATAATAATAATAATAATAATAATAATAAAATAATAATAATAATAATAATAATAATCTAAATTATTTACCGTATTTTTAATACTTATCAAAATTAATAATAATTATTTATAAATTTTATCATTTATAAATAATAATAATAAATATTTTAATTAAAATAATAATAATAATAAAATTTAAACTACTTACTATATCTTTAATATTTTAAAAAATTAATAATAATAAATATTTTTATAAAAAATTATAAATAATAATAATAATAATAAAAAAAGAATAGATTATTTATCATATTTTTAATATTTAAAAAAATAATGATTATTATTTATAAAAAAATTATATTTTTATAACACATATTTCTTAAATATGTAATATTTAAAAACTTATCTATTTTAATAAAAAAAAATTAAATTTAACTCATTTGAACGTGGAACTTGTTGATTATAATTTTGAAATTTGTCATATTTTTAAGTTGATAACAAATTTAATATGATGAATAATTTTTTTTTTTATAAATTTAAGTACTAAAATTATATTTAACTCGATGAATATGATAACCTTTTGCAATATATTTAACTCAATTATTTTAATGTAAAAATTTAATAGGATAACACTTTTCACCAAACTATTCTTTTATACAAGCTTTTATTTATTTACTTTTCATATGTTTATTGATAAAATCAAATTCCTCCTCTTTTTAATTATATTATACTAAATAATAAATTGTATATTTTTTAATATAAATAAAAATTATATATATATATATAAACAAAATGTGGAAGCATAAAAATATACTAATCTTCATTATATTATCGAAAACTTTCTTATACTTCCAAATTTTAATTTTGTAAAATATAAATTGTATGGTGTAAAATAGCATATTTGTTGAACTTAAATATAAAATATATACTATATTTATAAATTTTTGGTTATTATTAAAAAAAATAAAAAAAATTGAATATTTATAAAATAATCAACTTGAAAACATTGAATCTTAGATAATAACAATTAGAGATAATCATTAAATAATTAGGATAACATTTAGAAATTTATAAGAATTGAATATTAATCTTTTATCTACAAAATTTTTATTACCACAAATTTATAATAAGTAAAAGATGGATAAAAAATATAAAAAATATTTTTCACAAAGAGAAATTTTTTATAAACCAATTCATGGAAAATTTTCCATAAATTAGTCCATAAAAAATTTCTCATAAATAAATTCATAAAAATAATTTTTATAAATAAATTTTTGAAAAAAATTTCACACATAAATTTATGAAAAATTTTTATAAAAAAAAATTATAAAAAATATCTAATAAATAATAATTTTTTTTTTATAAAAAGAATTTGTTGAAAAATATTTTATAATTAATTAAATTTATTCTTGTAACGAAATAAAAATTATTCAAAGAATGATTTTGATAAAAATATTGGATAAGAAATTTAAATTAAAATAAATTATTAACCGATTCTAATTTTAGAGGTACACAATAAATTGTGTCTTATTTAATGAATGGGAACATATTATACAAATTGGTATATCTCAAACTACGATATATATTTCTAATTTTGAATTATAAGATGAAGAAACTAATCGATTTTATTTTATGGTTCTCAATAAGAAATAGAAACAACTCTTTAAATATAGTAGGAAACTGAAATTGAAAATCAAACTCCTTATAATGTATATTGTTTCACTTAATCCTAAAATAGTTATTGTTTAACTTGTAAATATTTATTTATTCCTTCCAACTTTTTTTCTTTCTCAACTCAAGTCTTGTTTTAAATGTTATATTTGTTCATATTTTTTCCCTTATAAATAAATTATTAATAATATTATTAAAATAATATTTTTTTTATTATAATAAAAATAAATAGTAAAAATAATAAAAATTAAAATAAAAATTATTAATAATAAATAAATTTATTTTATTTTTTACTTTTTTTTTTAATTTAAATAATTTTTTTTTTCTCAAATCCATTTTTTAATCTAAATAAGATATAAGACCGATTAGTGTAAAATTAAAACTTTTTATACATTCCACCTAATTAAAATCATTCCACATGTTAGTTATCTTTTGAAACCAAACACTTTTTTAATTAGTAAATAAATAAATTTATTAATTGGTATAAGAAGTACCAAAAATATTATAAACGGTTCAATAATATATAAGAGACTACATTAAAACAAGACAAAACAAGATAACGGAAATGTAGTAATAGGGATGCAGTATTTACTCCGATGTTAAAACATTATTACATCAAGGTATTTATTTATTTAATTATTTAAAATAAACAATGATTTTTCTATTAAATATGGGTTTAAAAGTTATATATATATATATATATAAAAGTAAAAATATTTGCATATATAATAATTATAAACGACAAAGTAATACGTATCATTTTTACATCTTTATTATAATATTAGATAATAGAAGAATTTTGATTAATTCCTAATAATTTATTAGGATAAATAAGTTTTATTAAGATATCTTTATTAGAATATTAGATAATTAATAGAAGAATTTTGATTAATTTGTAATAACTTATTAGGATAAATAAGTTTTATTAAAGTTAGGAAGATAATTCTTAATTATTTTTTTTAAATAATTCTTCTTATTTAAGTTCATAAGAATAATATTTAGTTACGATAATCTTAGATTTTATTTAAAAAGTTCTTAATGATTTTAAAATTTATAAATCATTATTACAAAATACATTCTTATCAGAGCAATCTATTTCCATTAATATTTTACAAATATGAATTTTTATCCACCAATAGATCAATATGCTCGGTCATTAATTACCCTCTCTATCTCGAGCTGGTTTTTATATCTATAATGTAACATCCCAATTTTTGAAGAAAAAAATGTATAATAAATATATATATATATATATATATATATATTTACTTTTGTAACTTAATTATTTAGTTAAATAATTATAATTGGATTTACAAGATAAAATAAAATATTTTCTAAAATAAAATATTGGATTAGTGGTTATAAATAGATATTGTGAAATTATTAATATTTTATCAGATATTATCATATTATCATATTATTAGTATTTTAAAATATATGAAATTATTATAAAAGATATACCAGAAGATTATTAATATATTAAAGATATTGTGAGATTATTGATAAAAGATAATTTTGTTAATATTTTAGTTTTGTTAATATTTTGAAAAATATTATTAATTGAATCTGTTCTTGAGAAGCCCGACTCTATCTATATAAATAGGCGTCAAACCCTCTCTATTTTTCATCCAAATTTTCCTAACCTTTGGGAAAAGTCTCAAAGAAGACGGTGAGAGGTGATACGTGAGGAATTAGGAGCATAGCGTCTCGAGGCGTCACGTAGTACATTGCGGAGCGTAGCATACAAGATGTCTTTATTTGAGGTAAGAGGGGGAGTGGGGAATGTCTCGCATATGGGATGCATATGAGGATTTTGGATAGAGAGGCAACCCCTAAGCCTCATAGAATTGTTTATTTTGAGGCAACCATAAGTCCTCAATATGATTGAGGGAATTATCCTATATTTATAAAAGTTGATGTTTTTATAAATTATTATAAATTGTTCTTTTTATAAATTATTATAAGTTGTTGTGTTTATAAATTATTATAAGTTGTTTTTTTTATAAATTATTATAAATTGTTGTTTTTTTATAAATTATTATAAATTGTTCTTTTTATAAATTATTATGAGTTGTTGTGTTTATAAAATTAAGTTGTTGTTTTTATTACAAGTTGTTGTCTTTGTGTATATATAAACAAGGTATATAGGCTGGAAACCAGTTGTTAACATCCCTTCGTTTGAAGGTTTAAGATGCATTCTGGTATAACAACGCCACGTACCACTTTTCTTACTCATAGTTTTCTCCTTTTACAACAACATTTAAATATAGAGATACTGGTTGAAATGTGATAAAAAGTTATAATTAAACTATTTAGTTATGTGATGTGTGATTTGGTGATGTATTGTGATTGTAATTGGATTGTGAAATGTGATATTGTGAAAATTTCAGTAGAGTATTGAGAGACTCATGAGTTATTGCGTTGTTTGCGAGTTTGTGGTGTGTTTCGAGAAGTCTAAGCGATGGCTTAACAGTGTGAAAATCCAAGTTATTCTTGGTCATTTGTGAAGTCTAAGCAGAGGCTTAGTAGCGTTAAAATCCAAGTTATGCTTGGTCATTCGAGATGTGTTATGCATTTGTGTGATCATATTTCATTCATTCATACTTTTGTTGGGGGTAGATGCGATCTATGAAGGAGGGTCTTTATGATCTTCTATCTTGACCTTGAGGATTTTAGAGCAGGGAACCCCTCATTTGAGAGTTGAAATGAGGGGCCACCACGGCCGGCTATAGTATCCCGACTGGCTCTTGTTAGACTCGTTCTAGTGAGAGTGG
>BDMB01000034.1:574115-815149 GCA_016859785.1 Macrotyloma uniflorum
AAGTGCTCTGATTAGGTGGGAAGTCGGGGAATAGGAAGATTATTTATTTTAAAGAAGTATATTTAAAATTTATTATGTTTTGTTAATAAGAACTTATAAAGGCTATTTTAATGCCTAATAATATTTTGTTCGATTTTCCACCTCTAGAAAGAGTTATTATTGTAACTGGATATACAGTGGTGGTGTGAGAGTGTATGTCTAGAAAAGTTCTGGCTAGGAAAGATTTGGTATTTAAGAGTGTTCGTTAGTGACCCACCTCTCTTTCCTGGGAACTCACTAGGGGTATCGATTCACGGTCTACCGTCGTTGTTCTAGTAGGCAATATGACTCAGAGTAAGAGTTTTATTTCGAAATTGTATTTCCTTGTTTTCATAATTCTTCTTTAGAAAATGAATATATTTGAATTCTTTTACTTTTATCCTTTATCAATTTATATTTATTAATTGAAAACGTTTTGGGGTAGAAGGATGTTAGCTATAACGTTGTTTGTTCTCATTTGTAGAACATGATCATGATAAGACATCCACACAAAAAAATAAGAAAAGTTATACATCCAAATTATAACAATTATCATTAAAAAAATGAAATTACACAACTGGACTAGGATAAACATTTTTTAGATACATTGGTTGTCATGCTTGTATTGATCCTTACAGCTCAACTTAGTTAATAATACATAACTCGACCAATAACACACAACTTAACCAATAGCACAAAGCTCGACCAATAACACATAGTTCATCCAAGTACACTACCCACGAAAATCATAACCAGTTAATCGTCAAACAGTTCAATGTCTCAACCAATATCTCAATAGGTTGATCAAGTACATTTCAACATCAAATAATTTAATAACTCGACCAATATCATTATAGGTAGACCAAGTATGCATTATTTCAATAGAACACTACACATGGGTCAGCTAGAATGACCAATAAATTTGACATGTCAATCAAATTAGTAAGTTCATAAAATCTAACATTTGATTAATATATCATGCACAGTTAAACTAGTTGAGTTCTTAGGTAAACTAGTTGAGTAAACCAAGAACACAAAATAAATATCGTCAATTTTCTAAATATTATACTCTAAATGATAACTTCGCTTACCTTGATATCTTTTAATTTACACTACAAGAATAAGTTTAATTTCTCATGAAATATTTCCTACAGACTTTTTTTGTGGAAAAAAAATTAATTACACATTGAATATTTCCCATAAATTTATTTTTATGAAAATTTTTCATAAATTTATTTGTGAGAAATTTTTCATAAATTTGTTTATGAGAAAATTTTTCATTTGTTTGTGAGAAATTTCCCATGGATTTTTTTGTAGAAAATTTCTCATGGATTTTTTATGAAAAATATTTCCTATATTTCCTACTAGCCTTTTACCAACAAATTTCCCACCCCCATAAATTTGTAAAATGTAATTTAGAAATATTTTTATATCATTCACATAGCTCTTATTTTTATATGAACTAATTTCATGCTTATTGTAAAAAGCCTAAGATCCGGTGTGAGTTAATTTATTTTAGTGAATGGCTTAAATGGTGAAAGGTGAAAGTTGAAAGTGTTTGGTAAACTTTTAAAAAGGATTATAAATAAAATAAATAAATATTTCAATCTTCATTATTTTAAAAATCACTATCTCTTTATAACTCTTTTCTCTATAAATTCTTTATCTTCTCTCTAACTATTCTTCCTCCTCCTTCATCTGTTTCAAGATTCAAGTATAGCATTGTGAAGTTCTTGAAGAGTAGAGCATTTTGGACCGATTTGAATCTTTATTTAAATAAGTTTTTTGTGCTCTATTTTACCCTAAGGGTTAAGATTGGTAGTTGTTTTAGGACGTTTTGAAACTCTCTTTGCATGTGAATATTCTTGGCTTTGATTTGCTCTATGCAAGGGGAATTAAATTTTGGTGGAGGACATGTTTGTCTATTGTGTATAATAGGACCTGAATCTAATACTAATTATTGTAATTGAATGTGTTTCTGGTTCAATGAAATTGTATGAGTGAATTGATTGATTTGGGCTATTGGACTTTATGGGTTGTATGTTTGAATTTCATGAATTGTGTTTGAATTTCTGATTTTTGTTCGAAAGAAAAGATGATTTGGTGTTGGCTGATTTATTGTGAGGATTACATCAAATTGAGTTAGGAAGTATTCGTTTTCATGATTTCTATTGCATTCAAGCATATTTTCATTGAGAATTTGAAAAAGTGATCTTCATAAAAGTTAAAGTCCCAAATGTTAACTAATATTTTGTTTTTATTTCATGCAAAAAATAATAAGTACAATCCAAGATATGAATATTTTTGTGACTAAAGGTCAAGTTGTTTGAAAATTATTTCTTTTTTAAATTTCAAGTCTTATTTGATACATTTGTGTTACTAATTTGGATAAATATTTTTCATGAAAATTTTAGTTCTAAATATTAGCTAATATTTTTTCTTTCATAAAAAAATAATATGTGTAACTTATGTTATAAATTTTTTTATCAGATATCAGGCTTTCATGATGAACGAAATGTTTTTAAAAACATTTTTGTTTGAGAAAAATTATGTTTAATTTAAACAAGAATGCATCAAACGAATACACCAAAGTGAATTAAACAAACATTTAACAAATCAATCGATGTTCAAACATATTCCATACACTCAACAATCATCAATTCATTAATACTATAAGAAATTTAGAAAACAAAATTTTCCACGATTTTAATTAATAAAATAAAGGGATTATTCTCCACTCCTCACTTATTAAAAAAAAAATGTTGAATAAGTGCTGTGTGATTTCTTTCCATGCTTAATTCTTAACTTCTACCATCACCTTGATCAAACGTCTTATGCATCTAATATATTTTACTCAATTTGAAAATTGAAAGAAAGAATGAAGAGTGATGGATTATTATAGTTAATTACAATTTAAAATATATTTATAATAATATTTTTATGATGGTTAGTAAAAAAATGTTATTGAAAAGAATGTGATGATATTTTATAATTAAATTAAATTTTTATCAATAATCTTGTTTGAATGTGATAAAATATTATAAAAAAAATATTGTTGAGATTATTTAATATAACAGTTCTTGCATGCTCAAAACTTAAACTCAATTACACATTAATTAAAATATAACTTTTATTACATACAACATTTCATTTCTTGCAAGCCGCAAATACAAGTATGACTATACGGTTTGTTAGAGAAACATTTGTGTTGAATGAGTCCTGGAAGCATAAATGTCTTCCCTTGTCATTCCTTTAGGCATTTCCCAATCAAATGAATGGAGAAGATTAGCAAGCACAAGCTCCGCTCAAGGCAGAGTTAGAAATTTTAATATAGGATCAAACTCGAATTAATTAATATATATATATATATAAATTAATTATTATATAAAAATAAATATAAGAAATAAAATTATTAATAAATTATAAATTATTTATATATATTTAAAATTAATATAAATAATTATATATAATATAAGGTTAAATACATACATAACACATTTAATTTTTTTTACCATGCTTTATGTTATAAAAATAATTAATTATCACATCTGTATTAAATTTTGTAGCAATTTTTTTTTTAATCCAATCAATAAGAAATGATAACTTGAAAATCAACGAAAATGATTATTTAAACTAGAAAGATTATATACATCTATAAATAGTTATATAGTCCAAATTTTATATAGGTTCTACGAATTTTATTTATTTGACTCACAAAATAATCATAAATTTATGATGCATTCCAGAATTATATATCGAAAAATATCAAATCAATTTTTTTCTTTATTCTTATAATTTTAAAAGGAGATTGTTGAATAGGTTGATCAATTATTTGCATTGTGATTCTTCATTAACACCATTTTCTTCAACATTACTTAATTGAATTTAAATTTGGTAGATTAGAGATTATTTCATCAATCCTATCAATTTCTCTTTTCTTAAAAAATGAGTTTATAATTATTTTCTTATACATCTCTAAACCTCAACCTGAATTTTCAATATTTTAACATCAAATTAAAATAGAGCATCATAAAACATAAAAATAACTAACAAATTGATAACAAATAATAAAAATTATATTACACATGCTAATATGTTATAACTTATAATAGTGAACAAAAATAACAAAGAAAAAAATTTTCTTACCTTATTTTTTCACTACAAGAAAAATATAGTCATCGTGTCTACTTTGTTTTTGAATTTCTTATCTTTTAATTTCTAATACTCTATAATCTTCTAATATATGTACATATAATATAAAATATTATTTTGGTATGCTTTGATTTTCTTTTTATCTGATGATATTTGTTAAAAAGATATTCAGTACAAATACAAAAACTTATCTTTTTGAGATTAGACAAAAAATTTTCTTTTATACATAAGATAATATATTTAATTATTTTAAATTAAAGAGATTTTATTTAGATTTAATCTATATATATTATTTGTATATAATTTTATACTATATTATGAGATAATATATTTCATAATTTAATTATAATTGTATATAGTAATAGATAAAAATTAAAATGTCAAGGAAGGTCGTGGCCCCCGCCAGTTCTCCCTGGCTCCGCCCATGTCCACTGTGATGATTCCCATATGTATGCCAGGGCAATCCTTTGCCCTGCACCAAATGGAATCAACTCGAAATCATAGCCCCTAAAATCTACTTTGCTGTCTAGGAACCTCTCAGGATAAAACTCTTCAGGATCCTTCCATATTTCTAGGTCTCTATGCATTGCCCAAGCATTCACATACTACCCTCCAATGCTACACTTTTTAATCGTTTCCCTTTGAATAAGCAGAGGCAGTGGAGGGTACAGTCTCATTGTTTCTTTTATAACTGCCTTCAGATAAGGAAGCTTTTGAATATCATCTTCCTCTATAAAATCTTTCCTTCCAAACACATTTCTAATCTCTTCTTCTGCCTTCTTCATCACTCTAGGGTTCTTCGTTAGTGCTGTCATGGTCTAGACTACTGCGGCTGCACTTGTATCTATTTCTGCAATAATTATATTATGCGATGCACAAAGAAATGAAAAGTCTATATCGTGAGTAATCATCTATACAAGTGATGAAGTATCTCGGACTACTTGTATCTATATTTGGACAATACATATGTGAATGAATTAATTCTAGTAAGTTTGAATTCTTATCAGCCATTTTTTGAACTTGATAGCTTGTTTACCTTAATGCAATCCACACAAGTTCAAAAATCAGTAAAATCTAAAGTACTTATGTTTAATTCTCTCAATGGTCATATGTCCCAATCTCTGGTGACTAAAACCAACAACCTTTGAGTTATTTAATAAAGTAAAACCAGAATTTAAATAAAATTAAATGAAAATCCCAAAGGTGTAAGTTGTGAAATAGAAATCAATTTTTTTTGAAAAATTGAGAACATAGATGATCTTCTCCAAACATAAAATGAAACCATTACTTAAGGTTAATTTGCACGTCCCAATGGCCTCCACATGTGTTGAATAGATATATTGCGCACTTCCCATTGGTTTCCTCAGGTTTTGCATACCTTGTAAGGTATTACAAACATGGATTGTAGATACAGAATCAATTCACCATGTGTCATGACTAATACTAGTCATATTCAGTGGCGGACGCACGTAGATTTCAGGGGGTGCAAATGCACCCTCTCACATTTAATAAACCATGTTTTTTTTTTTATTTATTTAACTAACCCTTTCCCAAATATTTGAAACATGTTGCCCATTGCCCCCACTAAGATATTTAAATTGCCCCCACTAACTTAGGGTCCTAGATCCGCCACTGGTCATATTACATAGTCTTTCTTCATGTGTCCTTTCTTCTTATAGAAGAAACACTTAGACATTTTTTTATAATTATCTTCTCTTAATTCAGGAACACCACACTTGATATTAGAAAAATTCTCAGATTGTGAAACTGCAAAAATACATGTTCATTATCACAAATTGAGACTATAATGAATGTCATGTGTTACCAATGTAAAACATGCCTTAATGAATCTAGTGACATAAAATTTTTCTAAACTAAAGTTTTATTCAATTTAGACTTAACCTTTTGACGAATGTCACGTTTTACTAATGTAAAATATGCCTTAATGAATCTAATGACATAAAACTTGTCCGTAACTAAAGTTTTATTCAATTTAGACTCATAATTTTATGACAAAATTATTAAACTATATTTCTTTTCTCAATCTCTATATATAAATTAAAAAATATAATATAATATTTTATCCTAATTAATCATATAAATATAACAAAATTCCTGTATATATATTTTATTATATTACATATAATTAATTATAATTAATTTTTATAATATAATATAAATATTAATAAATTAAAGATATTGTAATTATTTTCTAATTCGTCAAAATTATATTTTTCATCAAACAATATTAAGAAAATTAAATATTTGTATTTAATATTTTTTATAATTTAAAATTATAAATAAATAATAATGTATAACTATATTTTAAAAAAATATATTTAAACAAATAAACATGCAAACGGGAAATTAAGCGCCATATTATGAAAATAAGTTCCAAGAAGAAAAACAACTTTTTTTATGTTACCAAAATTAAAATTTACACATAATAACTGCAATTTAAACACGCCGCATTCACAAAATAAGTTATAAAAATACATGTTTTATAAAAATAAATTCAAAACAAAATAGAGATAAATCTGATTTTAATATCAAATAAAAAAACTTTTAAATAAAACCGAAACATAAAAAGAAATTTAACCTTTAATCATTGCTTCATGTATGAGATAATTGCCAAATAATCACCATCATTTAAAAGATAACCTTTATATATATATATATATAGAGGGTGTTCAGAATTGAATCGATCTAAACAAAATCAAAAATCGATCCAAAAAATCGTAAACCGATTAAAATCGCAAGTTTTTGAATCACTTTGAATTTTATTTTTTTAGAACCACGCGGTTCGGTTCGGTTTGCAGTTTGGTATTTCAAAACCGAACCAAACCAAACCGCAATTATTAAATAATATTATATTTATCTTTAATTTTATTTTGTAATAAAAAATTATTGTTGTCTATTACAACTCTCATTATGTTAGACGCATCTTAAGATTCTTTATTTAAAACTCCCTTACTCTGATTTCATTATCTCATTATTAACTCTTGTTCAAATCAATGTTCACAACAACATTTCCTACTAAGATTATTTATAAACTAATACTGTAACTATATGAAATCTAGTCAATGTTATATTTTTATTAATTTATTATTTAAAAAAATAAAAATAGTCAATTATTAATAAAAAAAATTAAAAATTAAAAAAAAAACTGCAAAACCGATCCAAACCAAAAATTGATTTGAATTGGTTCGGATTTTTTTATTTTATTTTAAATCGAACCAAACCAAACTATAAATAATTTTTATATTTGATTCAGATATATTTTACCGAAAAATCGAATTAAATCGTACCGCAAATACTCCTAATATATATGAAGCGGAAGTGTAAAAACCAAACCTAACCATATAGAAAACAAAACACTGTTCGAGGGTGTTTGTGTTTTAAAGACAAAAATCATGATAGAAGTATTTTTTGAAAGATTTATAACAAGGACACAAACAAATCGTCGTAGAAGTATTTTTTGAAAAGCTGAATAAGTGCTGTCTGGAAGAATATGGTGACAACAACACCATCCCCATCTGGGCTTCCACTAATTGCTGCTTTATCTTGTGGGTCGACACGAGCCATACCAATATGCATAGCTTTTCCCCAACCAAAATCTACTTCATACACTGGCATGGTCGTCAAGCTTGTGAGGAGAATGTTATGATTACCAGCATAAGGGATACTCATAAGGTGTCCTTGTCCCTTAAAAAAGGCCCTTATGTGATCCTGTTGCCCTTGCCCTAAATTAGCCTTCAATTGTGCCCTTATAAACTCATCCGTCACCGCATGAGCTGCTTCCCTTATCTTTTCAGCAGCAAACTCTAAAGGGTTTGATATGATATCTCCCTCATAACATTTTGGTGTCACTCCTTTGGCCAAAGCATTCCCAAAGTAGTTCTGAGGGAGAGGTGGATTCAATCTACTGCGAATATTAACATAAAACATCACAACAGTTGGGTGGTTCTCACCAGATTCACGAGCCTTAGCTGCACATATCCATATATGAGCAGCAACAACTTCAAATCTGCTATAAGGTTTTACCCCTTCTTTTGAAGGTTTTTCATTAGCCTTCTCTTTTAGCCTCTCCACCTGGCTTGAGGTGAGCTTCAACATTGAAGCACTTCTCTTCTTTTGCTCTATTTGTGGTGTTTTTGACACAGGCTTCCACTCAGGGAGTTTAACACTTGGTGATGAATGTTGGTGTGATAATTTGAGCACTGATCGATCTAGAAATGGAATTTCATCAGGCTGTAGTTCTTCTCCTCGAGCCACCTTTGCCCAATGCTTTATTAAGAGCATAACACCGGTTGCATCGGTCAAAGGGTGAGAAATAACAACTCCAAGGGCAAATCCTTCACCACCATGGAACCTTGTTAGCTGAAGTAGCAGTAAGGGAATGCCCTCTATAGGTTGAGTGTAATCAACTTTTGGAACAAGTTCCTCCGTTGAATCCGAAGGAGAAAAGTCTCCATAATCACTTAATGTCTTTGTGGTTTCGGCTTCAAGGAATGTGACTCCCTTTGCATTGCAATCCACTTCCATTCGATCCCCTTTTGTCAATCTCAATCTGCCCGCTACTGGATAGTAGTGAACTAAAATCTTGCTAAGAGAGTTCTTCATCTTCTCAATAGGATTGTGGTGGTTTTTTGCTTTGTAGATGTAGATACCGGATACGTGTTCTAGGATCCCGGATTGGTCACTATCTGATAGCCATAAAGGATCATTGGGAGTTGGTTGATTTGGAATGACATTGTAAGAAGCGACAATGGTTACCATTTTTTTGGTTGAAGGCTTGAATGTGGCTGAGACTTCTAGCTTTCTCAGGAGCTTTTAATAGAGCTCTCAAAAGATCATCAAGCATATGTTCTTTCTTTACAATTTAATGACAAATATTAATATATTTGCTTTGACTTATAATGCCTTTCATCCACCTCACACACCCATTTACAAGATATATATAATGGTTGAATATTATAACATTGGCATGTAATATAAGAAATAATGAAGTTGGTGAAAATTTAAATAGTTGTAAAATGATTCACTAATTATATTATAAAACTAATAAATCACACATCAAGATATAAATTCAATAAAAAAACCACTCTATTTTAATGACTAATTTAAATTGAAAAGCTTCAAGCATCCACATCAAGATACAAAACTTTATTTTTATATTATTCTATTAGGGTTGAATAGTTCAAACAAAATTTTCTCATAAAAGTGACATTATTGACAATTTTGGTTTGATTAAAAAATTATAACCTCCCTTTCAGGATGATCAAAATATTAAACTCGAGAAACACGCTCACTTATTCTTTTAATGTGAAACGTATTGTAAAAGAAATTATCACACATTGATCAAACTGAAACTTAAAATAAATTAATCAAAATTTTATTTTTTTATAAATTTTCAATTAGTATTTTTATTGATTCGATTTTAAATATTTATAATAAAAAGGTAAATAAATTAATTATAATATTCATATATTACAAATTTCTCTCCAACGTATTTTAGATATAATATAAGTGTGTTTATTTTCTACATAAAATGATTATTCTATTTACAAATAATATATATGTTAAAAAAGATTAAATATATTTTTAATCTCAAATTTATTCTAAAATTAGATTTAATTTTCATATTTAATTTATTATTTATTGCGTCTTTATAATTTGAAACTTCAAGTTCTCTTTTTAATAAAAGTAAGGGTGCTTCAATGTTTTTTTTCATATTTTGAAAATACTTCCTTCGAAATTCGAAAATCACGTGATATACCTGTCCGAAATCATTACCTAACCCTATCCGAAAGCATACCCTATCCGAAATCTCTAATCTTATCCGAAATCATTACCTCTTGAATTCCATTGAGAATAAGATTATTATGAGATTGAAATGATGTACAATTTGGCAGTTTTTTTTTTAAGTTTTGATAGTAATTTTTTTTATTAAAACGAATAAATTTTTTAAATATTATATATTTAAAAAAATTTATTATGAAAATATAACAGTTAATTATTTTATCATATATATTTTGATCAGTGTTTTTATCGTAGATCAAATATTTACGAGAAGATTTTATCATACTTTAATCGAATTTTTTATAATAAAAATTCGTTAAAAAAATAAAAAATAAAACATATAATTATAAAATTTATAAAAAAAAATAATTTTATATTATTTTATATTATAAATAAATATATTTAATAAGATAATTCTTATTCTTAACTTAATTATAAATTCTGTTTATATTATATATTAATTTTAACATCAAAATATATATAAATAGTATTACTGCTACAATAATTTAAAAAGAATAAAAATAAATTAAAAAAATCTAAAAAATATAAAATAAGAAGAAATCAGATAATATAAATATAATTATTTTTCAAGAATAATTTTTATTTTTTATTAAATTAACAATAATTATTTATCTATAAATAATAATAAATATTTTAACAAAAATAAAAATAATAATAATTTTAAATTATTTATTATATTTTTAATATTTATTAAAATTAATAATAATTATTTATAAATTTATTTATCTTTAAATAATTATCTTAATTAAAATAAAATATAAATTATAAAATAAATTATCTACTATATTTATAATATTTATCAAAATTAATAATAATTATTTATAAATTTATTTATCTACAAATATTTTAATTAAAATGAAATATAAATAATGATAATAAAATTTAAACTACTTATCATATTTTTAATATTTAAAAAATTAATAATTATTATTTATAAATTTATCTATCTATAAATAATAATAAATAATTTTATCAAAATAAAAAATTTGATATATCACTTGAAATAAAAAAAATACTTTATTTACACAATTATCAATACTTTAAATATTTTATTAACACCAATTTTTTTTCCTTTTCTTATAATCAGAGGGTTGTTTAGAACAAAACTATATGCAAAATACTTTATTAGCACCATTTCTTTCTTTTATATCTCTGACACACATTACATCACATGTCATCATGTATATTTATTTAACAAAAGAAAATCACAATTAAGATGCTAAGATCGTTCCTTAATCACAAGACGCCACATGTATCATTGTTTAAGATGCATTCATAAAGTATAAAACTTGACTGAATTAAATAACAAAAAATTAAGCCAATTACTGATATCACTATATTTTTTTTTTTAAATTACACTTAATTTGTAACATAGAAAGAAAAATATAACCTAAATGATAAATAAACAATGATTTTTTATATATTATTTATATCATAATTTTTTTTTTATACTTAATTATTAAACGAGAATCGCTATTTATTTTAAAAAAATAATATTTTACTTATTTTAAAAAAACAATAATTAATATAATATTATTATATTTTAAATTATAATATTTATTTATATGTTACTTATAATATATTCTAAATAATTAAATTATTTTAATTATTTTTTAAAATAAATTTTTTAATTAAATTATTTTTAGTTAAACTTTTTAATTAAATTTTGTTAATTAATTTTTTTAGTTAAATTTTTTTAATGTTATTTTTTTAATTAAAATTTTTAATTAATTTTTTTATTAATTTTTTTAACTAATTTATTTAAATTAAATATTTTAATTAATTTTTTTTTTAAATTTTTAAAATTTTAAATCTTGAAATTTAAATTCTTAAAACTGTTCGATTTATTTTTATTATTTGTATTTTTTTTATATTTTTTTATTTTTTTTTCTTTTTCATCTGCTTGTCTCTCATTATGAATATGCCTATCTGTCTTGCTGTCTTTTGTCTCTCTGTCTTGCCATCTTATCATCTTATTGGCTGCGTCTCGCCGTTAGTTTGTTAGATTTGAATTGTTCTGTGAGGTAGTTGTTGTGAGGTTATTTTGATGTGCCTGTGAGGTTACTGTGCTTGTGGGGTTATTGTTCCTCTGGGTTATTGTTTGGTGGATTAGATTCAAATTTCCTGAATCGACTCCAGTTTAGTTGAGGTATTTACTAAACATATTTAACAATGAAATACACAAGAAAATAAAACATAAAAACTAATTTTGACGTACTTTAAGAAACAAAAAATTATTTAAGGGTATTTTAAAGACAAAAACATGAAAGAGTGGAACTTGAATTTCAAAATATCTAACAAGATGTGTCATAGTTGAAAGAGTTATAGTGAGGACACAAACAAATCCTCGTAGAAGTATTTTTTGAAAAGCTGCATAAGTGCTGTCTGGAAGAATATGGTCACGACAACGCCATCCCCATCTGGGCTTCGAATAATTGTTGCTCTATCTTCTGGAAAAGCATTTGCTATACCATAATGCATAGGTTTTCCCCAACCAAAATCTGTTTCATACACTGGCATGGTCGTCAAGCTTGTGAGGAGAATGTTATGATTCCCAGCATAAGGGATATTCACAAGGTGTCCTTGTCCCTTAAAAAAGGCCCTTATGTGATCTTGTTGCCCTTGCCCTAAACTAGCCTTCAATTGTGCCCTTATAAACTCATCCGTCACCGCATTACCTGCTTCCCTTATCTTTTCTGCAGCAAAATCTAAAGGGTTTGATATGATATCTCCCTCATAGCATTTTGGTGTCACTCCTTTGGCCAAAGCATTCCCAAAGTAGTTCTGAGGGAGAGGTGGATTCAATCTACTGCGAATATTAACACTAAACCGAACAAAAGTTGGGTGGTTCTCACCAGATTCACGAGCCTTGGCTGCACATCTCCATATATGAGCAGCAACAACTTCAAATCCGCTATAAGGTTTTACCCCTTCTTTTGAAGGCTTTTCATAGCCTTCTCTTTTAACCTCTCCACTTGGCTTGACGTGAGTTTCAAAGATGAAGTACTTCTCTTTTTTTTCACTATTTGTGATGTTTGTGGCACAGGCTTCCACTCAGGGAGTTTAACACTTGGTGATGAATGTTGGTGTGATAATTTGAGAATTGATCGATCTAGAAATGGAATTTCATCAGGCTGTAGTTCTTCTCCTCGAGCCACCTTTGCCCAATTGTTTTATTAAGAGCGAAACACCGATCCCATCCGTCAAAGGGTGAGAAATAACAACTCCAAGGGCAAATCCTTCACCACCATGGAACCTTGTTAGCTGAAGTAGCAGCAGAGGAATGTCCTCTATAGGTTGAGTGTAATCAACTTTTGGAACAAGTTCCTCCGTTGCATCCGAAGGAGAAAAGTCTCCGTAATCACCAAGTGTCTTTGTGCTTTCGGCTTCAAGGAGTGTGACTCCCTTTGAATTGCAATCCACTTCCATTCGATCCTCTTTTGTCAATCTCAATCTGCCCGCTACTGGATACTAGTGAACTAAAATCTTGCTAAGAGAGTTCTTCATCTTCTCAATGGGATTGTGGTGGTTTTTTGCTTTGTAGATGTAGATAAGGGGTACGTGTTGTAGGAACCCGGATTGGTCACTATCTGATAGCCATAAAGGATCATTGGGAGTTGGTTGATTTGGAATGACATTGTAAGAAGCGACAATGGTTACCATATTTTGGTTGAAGGCTTGAATGTGAGTGAGGCCGTATATGCCTTGTAGCTTTCTGAGGAGCTCTTTATAGAGCTCTCAAAAGATCATCAAGCATAAGTTCATTCTTTACAATTTAATGACAAACATTAATATATTTGCTTTGACTTATAATGCCTTTCATCCACCTCACTCACCCATTTACAAGATATATATAATGGTTGAATATTATAAAATTGACATGTAATATAAGAAATAATGAAGTTCGTGAAATTTAAATAGTTGTAAAATGATTCACTAATTATATTATAAAACTAATAAATCACATAATAGTTTTTTTTTGTTTCCTTGTTGTATGAGAGTAAAACAGTTAATAATTTCCTTGTTGAAGAAAATATTGGCATATTTAATTAGATTATCTATATCACGTCTTTATAATGAAATAGAAAATTTGAAACTTTAAGTTCTCTTTTTTCAAAAAGGTAAAGGTGCTTCGATGGTACTTGTATATTTTGAAAATATCTTCTAAATTCGAAACTCACATGATACATCTATCCCAAATCATTACCTAACCGTATCCGAAATCTCTAGCCTTATCCGAAATCATTACCTCTTGAATTCCATGGGCAGTTTTTTTTTTTTTTTTTTTTTTTTTAAGTTTTGATAGTACTTTCTTTTTATTAAAATAGATAAATTTTTAAATATTATATATTTAGAAAATTTTATTATGAAAATACAATGATTTTTTTTATATATATTTATAAAATTAGTAAAAAAATATTCAAAATAATTATAAATACATACATAATATATAATTATAAAAAGGTACACTAAAAATTTAGTAATTAATAAGATAATTATTTCTTTTATTACTATTTAATTACTTAACTTACCTTACAGAAAATGAAGGATTTATACACTATTGAACAAAAGTTCAAAATTATTATTTACTCTATTAAAATCTCTTTTGTATTTATTTTTTCATTTTGAAATAGCACCTTATTTCAATGTAGCTAAATAGATCATATCACTCCAACCTCAAGTGTATTCCATATACTCTTAAGTTGTTTATTTTCAGTCATCCAACAATATTGTAGTAAATGTTTTTTTTTTTTAAATTAATTGTCCTACAGAGAATAAATATTCAACGTTTTCACTTTGCAGTCCACATAAAATACAATTAGGATTTGACAATCTCTTTTTTGTAAGTTATCTTTTGTTGTTATTCCTCCAATTACTACTCGCCAAACCAAATGTACCGCTTCAGGATTTAATCTTCCATAGGCTTGTGAAGAATTTCTATCCTCCTCCTACAAGTCTTGGTCCTGTTGTAAACCCTCCTAAATAAGATTATATGCTGAATGTACAAAGTAACTTCCTAACTCACCATTCTTCCATAACCATTTATCTTCGTCACCCTCTTTTGACTGCTTAAAATTTATAATATTTATTAACCTTTTCAATTGGAGTTCTTCCCACTAAAACCATCCCCTCCTCTATATCATATTCTACTCCGATTCACCTTCCTTCCAACAACTCATTTTCTCTACAATCTCATTCTGGTTGTTAGAGTTAAGATACAACCTATGAAATTTGAATTTAAGTGTTTCTTCCCCTACAAATTTGTCATGCCATAAATTTATCTTCCTGTCATTCCTCACCTTCCATTCAATTTCTTTTTGAAATCATTTCCCTTCCACTTCATTTGCCCTGCAAATTTTCCTTAGATCCCTCCACAAGTAGAACAATCTTTTTCACCTATCAAATCATCTAGACCTCTCCACCCCTCATATTTTGATAACACTACTTGTTTCCATATCCCTCCACTTTCATGTTCGAGTCGCCACTTCCACTTAGCCAAAAGAATAATATTAAAACACCTAATATCAGTTATTTTGAACCCCCTTTACTTCTTTCTTTACAAACTGTATTCCACTTCACCTAATTGATTTTCCTCCCGTCATTCCCCCATCCTTCTACCCTAAGACGTTTTTAATTAATAAATATAAAATTTGTGAAAAATGAAAGTAAAAGAATTCAAATATATTCGCTTCATAAATAAAAAATTACGAAAATAAGGAAATAAGATTTCAAAATAAAATTCTTATTATAAGTAATATTGCCTACAATGACGGTAAACCATGAATCAGTACACCTTGTAAGTTTCCAGAAAAAAGAGGTGGGTCACTAAGAGACACTCTTAAATACCAAGTCTTTCTTAGTTAGAACTTTCCTAGTCATACACTTTCACACTACCATACTATATATCCAATAACAATAATAACTCTTTTCATATGTGAAAAATCAAATAAAATATTATTAGGCATTGAAATAGCCTTTATAGTTCTTTATAATAAAATACAATAAACTTCAAATAGACTTCTTCAAAATATAATCTTTTTATTTCCCCAACATCACACATAATCAGAGTATCCACAAAATCAAGACATAGTAAACTTATGCTTCATATGGCAACTCCTCTTTGTTCTCCTCAAATATATGGTCACCTATAAAAGTGTTCAACCCAAACAAAAAGACCCCAAAAATACAAATAGAAGAGTGAGGAATATATCTCACATATGTTATAAATATTTAGAAGAAAATAGGCAGAACTAAAAATACAAATCACACGCACACGCACAAATACATACTCAATACAAACTCAATTAACTCAAATGCATGAATGTTCTTATGCTCTTATCTTTGAATGCATGTGGTACCATTGCAACGCATATGAGTAGTTCATGAGTACATGAACCGGATCTAAGGACCCTATCAATCCACTCTCATTAGAATGAGTCTAATAAGAGCTAGTCAAGATAGTATAACTTGGTCATGGTTGTCCCTCATTTCAACTCTCAAATAAGAGGTTCCCTACTCTAAAATCTCCAAGATCAAGATAGAAGACCATAGAGACCCTCCTTCATAGATTGTATCTACCCCCAAGAAAGTATGAATGAATGAAATATGTACACACAAATGCATAACTCATCACACATCTCGAATGACCAAGCATAACTTAGATTTTCACGCTGCTAAACTTCTACTTAGACTTCACAAATGACCAAGCATAACTTGGATTTCACCCTACTAAGCCAAAGCTTAGACTTCTCAAAACACACACAAATAACTCGCAACTAAATCACAACTCATCATAATTATGAGGGCTTATGGTTGCCTTAACGCAAAAATAATCCTATGGCTTAGGGGTTGCCTCTCTACCCAAATTCTCATAAGTATCTCACACATGAGACATTCCCCACTCACCCTCTTAGCTTGAATGACGATATGTGACGTCTTAGATGTTAGGCCTCGCGATGCCTTGAGATGTTACGCTACACGACACCTTGAGATGCTACGCTCCCAACTTCTCATGTGTCACCTCCTCTAAGATTCTTCCTAAGCGTTAGGGAATATTTGGAATGAATAATAGAGAGGGTTTAATAACTATCTATTTATACAAGTAGAGTCAGACTTTTAAAGATTAAATCCAACTCAGTATTTTTAAAGATAATAACGTCCTCAAATTATCTATTTCTAACTGCTCATCATTTATCTTTTCTTCAATCACTCATTATTTATCTTTTCTAACCATTTATCTTTATTTTATTTTATCTTCTAAACTCAATTATACTTTATTTAACTAAATAATTAAGTTATATATATATATATATTTATATATATATATATCTATATATATATATATATATTTGTCTATTATATATTTTTTTTCTAGAAGAAATGGGATGTTACAGCTCCAACAGGAATCTTTTTTGCATCTTCATTACCTCCTTAATCACGGTACTAGGCATTTTAAAAAATGACAAATAAAATAAAGGTACCGAATTCAACACATTTTTAAGTAGAGATACCCGACCACCGAAAGATATATTTTTACCTTTCCATTTTGTCAGCTTCTTCCGAATCTTGTCGAGAATAGGTTCTCAAAACTGTATACGTCGTTGATTTCCCCCAATTTGAATTCTCAAATACATGAAAATAATTCTCATTTGTGTGTAATTCAAGATATCTGAAAACTCTTCCAAAACTCTACTTTCCACCCCTAATCCACCTAGTCGACTCTTGGCAAAATTAAATTTCAATCCTGAAGAGAGCTCAAAACATCTGAGAATAGTTTTTAATATTAAGACATTCTTGTGTGTTGCCTCACAGAAAAAAATTGTATCAATAGCAAATTGTAGCAAGCTAGCCTCCTAATTTAACCTCCTTACTTTCACTCCTGTCAACATACGTTTGTTTTGTGCATTTCTCACTAATCCTGCTAGTCCATCTACCATCAATAGAAAAAGAAAAAGGTGCCAAAGGGTCCTCCTGTCTAAGTCCTTTAGTCAGAATAAACTCTTTTGTAGGATTACAATTAACTAAAACAGAGACAAAGGCAGATAATAAAAGATTTTTTATCCACCCAATCCACTTCTCACAAAATCCGAATCTTTTCATCATGTACAATAAGAAATCCCAACTCACGAAGTGATATGCTTTTTCAAAATCAACCTTTAGAAGTCCCTGCTTCCCTTTTCTCTAGTTGATTATTGTATCAGATATATTTCGGCCAATATCCTCCTTGTAGGTCGAGATATTTCCGTCCAAGCATAAAGGGAAGATCCTACCATATTTGGGCTGAATCCTTCACAATAAAGACTCGTCCTAGATCCTCGATAAGAAACAACCAATCTTAGAGAATCTAATAACATCATGCCTAAATCATCATAATTGAAGCCATAAAGAAAACATATGATCGTAATAGATCTCACACTTAGAACCCATGGAAGGTAATTCTGTATCATTTTATATTATAAATAAACATGCTTAACCAAGGGAACACTTACTCTTAACATAATTCTAAACTCTGCCTACATTGTATACTGATTTGAACGTTGGAATGTAAATGTAGGTATCCCCTACGATTCAGAAGGAAACCAGAATCAGACTGAGAAAGAATCAGAAACAAGATAAGAAGAAGTCAGAAAGGAGTCGTCTCTGATGTACTCGACCCTTATAAATATAGTTATCTTTCAAGAGTAATTTTTATTTTTTTATTAAATTAACAATAACTATTCATAAATTATTTCTAAATTATTTATCTATAAATAATAATAAATATATTAATCAAAACAAAATAATAATAATAATAATTTTAAAGCACTTATTATACTTCTAATATTTATTAAAATTAATAATAATTATTTATAAATTTATTTATCTACAAGTAAATCTTACTAGGATAGATTTGAAACCATATTAGTAATGGACTTTAAGCCTAGCTCATCATCAATTCAATGATATGATGTTTGCACCACTTTATATATATTAATTTGGTCATATTTGTAGACGATATGGGATCTCCAACAATTGGTACTAAATGAAGTTGTCCAACAAATATGATATCATAGTCTATCCTAGCAAGGTTGTTAGACTTATCGGGACCACCCACAAAACCCACAAAAGTGTAGATCTTAGTTCGAGTTTGGAGGTCTTGATGCTAGGGGTGTTGAGAATCGAACCGATTCAAAAAATCGAAAATCGATTAAAATTGTAAACTTTTGGATCACTTTGAATTTTTTTTTCTAAAACCACGCAGTTTGGTTCGGATTGCAATTTGCCATTTCAGAACTGATTCAAACCAAACTGAACCACAATACTTTATTACAATATAATTATATGTTTAATTTTACTTTAAAAAAAATCTAATATTTTTTATTACAACTTTTGTTTTAAGATCCATTTTCTTGAGAAATCTCATCACTATGATTTTGCTATCACATTATCAACCTTTATTCCAATTCTTCTTCATCACCATATTCTCACCTATTTAAATCATTCTTTTCATTTCAAGTGATATGATTTTCTTAATTTGATTTACTTTTTATTTGTTCTTGATTTATATTTCATTTAATTTCGTACTTAGTGTTTTTCTTATTATGTATTTTGATATTCTATGGATAAATGTTCTATTATTTCTCTGTTTTGATTTGGGATTTAAATTCATTTCAATTAATTTTATTTTTACCAAGGTTATTTTTATTTTATTTATTTTATATTTTTACAGAGTTGAAACAAAGATTTTTCTTTATAATAGTATTCATTTAAGTCTTTAAATGAATCAAATTTTATTGATGAACGAGTAGTGAGAGATATAAGAGTTTTAATATTTTATCTTAAAATAATATATATAATTTCAATTTTTAATAACACTAAAAATTTAAATAATGAAATAACAACTTTAAAAGTTTTTAACTACTAAAATTATTTCACTTACACTCATTTTTATATAATATTATTATTGTCAGTTTGCAATCTTTTATTTTTTTTCTTATTAGAATCATTCATAAACTAATATTATACTTATATAACATTTAGTAATGATTATATTTTTAATAGCTTATTTTTCAGTATATTTTTTAACTTATAAGTAATATATTTACTATAATTATATTTTAATTTAAAAAAAAATAAGTTCACTTTTAATAAAAAATTAAATTAAATTCAAAATTAAAAATAAAAAAAATCGATCCAAACCAAATCACTAAAATTGGTTTGAATTAGTTCAGATTTCGTTCTGTTCCAAATCGAACCGTGTAAAATTTTTGTATTTGGTTTGGATGTATTTTTAATCAAAAACCGAATCAAACCATACCACGAATACCCTTACTTGAAGACGCAAGGGAAAGTATTTGAGATTCCATATCGATTAGAGATAAAATCAAATTAAAATATATTAAATGAATATAAATCTCACATTTTAAATTAATTTTCTAAAGATAAGTTAGTCTTAAAATTCACTGTTAATACTCTCATGTTTGAATATTATCACTAAATGATCGTTGTTGGAGGTTCACGTTTCTTTGTTTTTCAACTACAATTCAATATTTTCAAAAGTTAAATATAATTAATTATATAAGTGATACTCCTTCCACTTCACAACACATATTTTACAAAATTATATATATTAAAGAAAAATATTTAACTTATATAATTCCTTTATAAATTTTTCATTTTTTATGCTTATTATAGATTTAAACAATATTTCATTTCAAAATAAATTCACTCCATTTTCATTTGAATGAGAATTAAACACTGATGAATTTGAAAATGTCAGTTGGTATAGATTTAAACAATATTTTATTTCAAAATAAATTCACTCCATTTTTATTTGAATGAGAACCAAACAACGATGATAATTATGAAATAGAAGATGAAAGAAATGTAAAATTGAATGATATTATACCATCTCAAACAATTAAAAATATTGAAGATATTAAATTTTAAAATCATGTTTTTTTTTGAAATTGTTTTAGTTTTTAATTATTATTAACAAGCAAATGAAGTTTCACCTCATGAAAGCCTTAACCATTGGAAGCTTCTAAACAATGAACAACACACATCAATATTCAATTTTTTATGTAGGTTGCACGTAATGGAAGATTGAGAAATGGATGGTAGTTTTTGTAACCAATTCAAAATGTACCTATTTTAATAATTTTAAAATATCATAAAAGATAAATATTCAAATACATAAAATATTCACTTTATTTAAATAAGGTTTATTACTTGAAAATAAAAAGTTTTATAAAAATTATAATAAAATTTATTCTTCTTTAAGTAAGACTTAAAGTTACTACTTAGTTTTTACTTGCATCATTATTTGTTCTCGTGTCAAGACACAATCATCGTAATATCAACAAAAACCACAAACACAAACAATAAGAATAAACTAATGTAAACAAAATCAATTAAAATAAGAGTAATTTATATAATTTACATTCTCATCATCTCAATTTTATATTTAATTAAAGTCAAGTACTTAAATAATCACGATAAAGAAATTCAATCACATACACTTATTACAGACATTCTTTCACATACATCTAAAGTTGTAGAGAGACTCTTCCAAAAAATTATATGGAGTCTTTAATCTCAAAGCCTAACACCTACACATGCCTACCAGTTATTGGACATAAACACAACTCTTTTAAAGTCTTTTTTACCTCAAGATTACAGTTTATCCTCATTCTAGTAACCGCATGTTAGGGTGATTCCCACACACCTATCAAAGAATTAATGGCTCCTCCGACCTAATGATAAGTGCAGTTGAAATATCTATTGACTTCCACCATATGATACCCTTATCTATGTGACTAAAATATCATTAAAGTCTTGATACATTCTTTTGAGACATCTAGAATTTCATATCTACACTAAAACTACATCAAATATTACCCCGTAATAACTATCTAGCTCACATACAAACAACACATAATCATTCATACAATCCATCATAATGTCATAGACATATTTCCATCTCAAGCACACAGTCATCTTAGGCACACACCATCTCATCTCATTAGCACCACTGTCATCCCAATCTCATTGGCACCACTACCATCACGTATCCATTGGCACCATTTTCATCACAATTCTTTGTGACTTCAATCACAACTCATAATTATAATTCATATTACTATCACAATTTTCATTTCACAATCCAATTCCAATCATAATAAATCACTAAATCTCACATCACATAACTATATAACAAATATATTATCACATCTACATACACTTTTGATACAAAATTAGAAAATGAATAATTATATAAATAATAAAGTTTCACTCAAGTAAAAATAGTTCCGAAAGCAATTTGCTCATCTTAGCAACATGACCTTTAGTTACTAAAAATTTCATATCTTAAGTTTTACATATTATTTTTTCATGAAACAAAAATCATTGATTAGCTAACATCTAGAACTAAAACATTTATAAAAGACACTTTTCCAAATTTGTAACAAATATTCCAAAACGGGTTCTTAATTTCATAGAAAATTAATTTTCTGACAACTCGACCTATAATTAAAAAAAAAAATTATTTCTTGAGTTATACATATCTTTTTTTTTACGTGAAATAAAAGTCATGAGTTAGATAACATCTAGGGTTACAACGAATATCACCTTTCAAAATTAGAAATAAAAACACATCAGCACACGTAATCATTCAATCAATCATGAATAATTTTGCTTAATTAACTTTTTTTATCTTTAATTTAAGCCTTAATTTTCAAATTCCAATATGATTCCTAAGGTCCTACTAGATTCTATAAAATTCTAATTAATGATTTCAATGTGTACAATTTGTTCCTTACAATGAAATTAATCCTTTGATGCCTTCAGATTTTTAATCAGACGAAGTACGATTAAGAATCTCTTGAAAAAATTAAAAAAAAAAATTAAGAAAATATCAGAGAGTTTAGAGAGTCAAAATTTTCTAAAAAAACAAATAAAAAAATTAGGATTTCTCCTTCCTAAACAACAAGTGGGCATAGATTTTCCTAATATTTAATTTTTACATGTTTCATTATTTTGAGTGTCGACTATATTAGTATAACGCATATGGCAACAAAGACAACAAAGAGATATTCAAAAGAGTTTTTATGCCATTTTACTTTCAAAAACATATTACTTTCCATCATTCCAATGAAACTAAATACTAATAAAATAATTGTGGATTGTGATGTAATTTCTAATATATTTTTAACTTATTTGATATTTAGAATTAAGACTTATAAAGTTTTTTTTTTATCCTCTTAATCCTAGATTAATAATTAGACCTCTAATATTATCTTTAAGTATCCTTAAATTCACTTATAAAATCTCCATCATTATAAATACTTATTCAATTATTATTTTCAAATCATTATTCTATCGGTTTTACTTTTTAATTATGTTATTAGATATGACCTAAGTATACCTTCTACCCACCGTATGAACATCTCTACCTTCATGCCCTTTATGAAAATATCAAACCTTTTCGTTTTAATTGATTTATTATTTATTATTTTTATTTATTTTCTTTCTTCTACTTGGTAATGAAGTTGAAATCTCCCACAAATATCAATATTATTATAAATAATATTATTATAAGTATTTTTACATTCTTAAATCAAAACTTAGACTTCTCACAATACACGTAAATAACTCATAATTAAATCACAACTTATCATAATTATGAGATTTTATAATTGTCTTAATATAAATAAAATTTTATTGAGATTTAGGAGTTATCTCTCTACCCAAAATTCTTATTTTTATACGAATTAATTCCATACTTATTGTAAAAAGTGTTGACATCATCTCTGTATTCTAATATTTTATGTTATTATATAGAGAAATAAAGAACTCGTGATGAAAATGTGTATTGACTATTATATGATATTTATATAAATAAGATTAAAAGAACAAATTTTAAGTGATAAGAGGATTATTATATATTTTTCATTTTATTATTTATTATAGTGGAAAATATTATTGTGGGAGTTAAGTTTCTAATGTTAATAATTAAAGTATTCTTAATTGGCATGCCAATATATAAATAAAGGTGTGATGTCCGAAAAAAATATTTAAGGGCTCAAAAAATTTGATATATCACTTGCAATAAAAAAATAATAATATATTTGCACAATTATCAATAAATTTTAAAAGTTATACATAATGAACTAAAATAAACTATACAATTTTAGCACCCATTTCTTTCTTTTTTATATCTCTGGCACACGTTACATGACATCTCATCATGTATATTTATTTAACAAAAGAAAATCATATAAGATGCTCTAAGATCGTTCCATAATCACATGACGCCACATGTATAATTGTTTAAAATGCATTCATAAAGCATAAAACTTGACTGAATTAAATAACAAAAAATGTAGCCAATTACTGATGTGTTTGGTGGACTAGATTCAAATTTCCTGAGCTATTTACTAAACATATTTAACTTTTTATGTATATTTTTTTTATTTATTTGCACTCAATATTTTATTTTCTTTCCTCTCATCTCTCTTTTCTCCACTTTTAATAGGAAAACATATACCAGTTTTAGGTAGCTTTTACGTTAAACAAAAAATGTTTATACTGAATTTTATACTCACTTTTATATGATAAAAACGTTGAAACATGAACTACATCACCTTCAAAATCATTTTCATTCAAAATAAAATTTTCTAACACTCGTTCAGGACACTCAGTATTACAAAATTTTCGTACCATAACAACAAGCATATCCCTGAGCCAAATACCTGACTAGGTCAGTTACCTTTTGCGTGGCAACAATGAAATACACAAAAAATAAAACATAAAAACAAACTTTGACGTACTTTAAGAAACAAAAAACTATTCAAGGGTATTTTAAAGACAAAAACATGAAAGAGTGGAACTTGAATTTCAAATATCTAACTAGATGTTTCATAGTTGAGAGAGTTATAATGAGGACACAAACAAATCCTCGTAGAAGTATCTTTTGAAAAGCTGCATAAGTTCTGTCTGGAAGAATATGGTCACGACAACACCATCTCCATCTGAGCTTGGAATAATTGTTGCTCTATCTTCTGGAAAAGCATTTGCTATACCATAATGCATAGGTTTTCCCCAACCAAAATCTGCTTCATATACTGGCATGGTCGTCAAGCTTGTGAGGAGAATGTTATGATTCCCAGCATAAGGGATATTCATAAGGTGTCCTTGTCCCTTAAAAAAGGCCCTTATGTGATCTTGTTGCCCTTGCCCTAAACTAGCCTTCAATTGTGCCCTTATAAACTCATCAGTCACCGCATGAGCTGCTTCCCTTATCTTTTCAGCAGCAAACTCTAAAGGGTTTGATATGATATCTCCCTCATAACATTTTGGTGTCACTCCTTTGGCCAAAGCATTCCCAAAGTAGTTCTGAGGGAGAGGTGGATTCAATCTACTGCGAATATTAACACTAAACCGAACAAAAGTTGGGTGGTTCTCACCAGATTCACGAGCCTTGGCTGCACATCTCCATGTATGAGCAGCAACAACTTCAAATCTGCTATAAGGTTTTACCCCTTCTTTTGAAGGCTTTTCATTAGCCTTCTCTTTTAACCTCTCCACTTGGCTTGACGTGAGTTTCAAAGATGAAGTACTTCTCTTCTTTTTCTCTATTTGTGGTGTTTGTGCCATAGGCTTCCACTCTGGGAGTTTAACACTTGGGGATGAATGTTGGTGTGATAATTTGAGCACTGATCGATCTAGAAATGGAATTTCATGAGGCTGTAGTTCTTCTCCTCGAGCCACCTTTGCCCAATTGTTTATTAAGACCATAATACCGGTCGCATCGGTCAAAGGGTGAGAAATAACAACTCCAAGGGCAAATCCTTCACCACCATGGAACCTTGTTAGCTGAAGTAGGAGTAAGGGAATGTCCTCTATAGGTTGAGTGTAATCAACTTTTGGAACAAGTTCCTCCGTTGAATCCGATGGAGAAAAGTCTCCATAATCACCAAATGTCTTTGTGCTTTCGGCTTCAAGGAGTGTGACTCCCTTTGCATTGCAATCCACTTCCATTCGATCCCCTTTCGTCAATCTCAATCTGCCCGCTACTGGATAGTAGTGAACTAAAACCTTGCTAAGAGAGTTCTTCATCTTCTCAATGGGATTGTGGTGGTTTTTTACTTTGTAGATGTAGATAGTGGGGACGTGACCTAGGAACCCGATTTGGTCACTATCTGATAACCATAAAGGGTCATTGGGAGTTGGTTGATTTGGAGTGACATTGTAAGAAGCCACAATGGTTACCATTTTTTTGGTTGAAGGCTTGAATGTGACTGAGACTGTATATGCCTTCTAGCTTTCTCAGGAGCTTTTAATAGAGCTCTCAAAAGATCATTACAATTTAATCACAAATATTTAATATATTTGCTTTGACTTCTAATGCCTTTCATAGGTAGATCTTTCCACTCCACCTCACACACAAAAAAAAAAAAATAGAAGCTTGACAGAGAATCAGAAACAATTGATATTGTTCTGAGGGAAATCTTAATTCAAACTAATAATATTTTGATATTCCTTTAATAAAATATAATTATATGACAAAATCAATTATAATAATAATAATAATAAATCTTATAAAAAAAATTTATTAATATCACCATTTAATATAATTTAGTTGTAAAATGAATAAATATTATAAATATATTTTCAATATAATATTATTCTAAAATAAATTATGAATTTTTTATATAAAAATAAATCTGTCAAAAAAATTCAATAACAGTTCCTATTAGAATATCAGTTAGAGAATATTTATTAAATAATATCATCTCAGTGTTACTAAAAGATCTCTTGATTAAGATTTCATTCATATATAAATAAAAGGGCTAAATAAGAAGTCACTAAATTAATTATAATATAAGGATGCTTGTTTTCTACATAAAAAAAATTATCCCATTTACAAGATATGTATAATGGTTGAATATTATAACATTGGCATGTAATATAAGAAATAATGAAGTTGGTGAAAGTTTAAATAGTTGTAAAATGATTCACTAATTATATTATAAAACTAATAAATCACACATCAAGATATAAATTCAATAGAAAACCACTTTATTTTAATGAGTAATTTAAATTGAAAAGCTTCAAGCATGGACATGAAGATACAAAACTTTATATTATTCTATTAGGGGTAGCATAAAATATTGAATGTTATAGAGTTGAATAGTTCAAACAAAATTTGCCCATAAAAGAGACATCATCGTATTCAATGACAATTTTGGTTGGAATAAAAAATTATAAGCTCCCTTTCAGGACGATCAAAATATTAAACTCGAGGAACACGCTCATTGTTCTTTTAATGTGAAACGTATTGTAAAAGAAATTATCACACTTTGACCAAACTAAAATTTAACCCTAATGCAAAATTGTTTTTTTGTATATTGATTGGAGATTTCATATAGTTTAAGATTAAATTAGAGTATATAAAATGAGATATATATCATTTCATTAAGTTAATTTTATAAGTTAATTTTGTAAGGTTGAGTTAGGTTTAAATTTGAAAATTTTTTATAATAGGGTAAATAATAACTATATAAGTGAATACAATTCTATTTTTTATCTAAGGATTTCAACTCACCTTAAACTCCAACAATCTTCCCCTTAAGGATTTCAACTCACCTTAAACTTCAACAATCTTCCCCTCAAGTATGAGTAGAAGCATCACGAGTTTTCGAGTGTTAGGAAGACTTTTAATATAAAGATCCACCCGCCTCTGATACCACTATTAGGTATCCAAGAAGAGGATTTAACACCGAAAAATTTTTCACAACGAAGATAAACCAATTATATAAGTGAATACAACTCCATTTCTTATCTAAAACCTTAAAAATAAAAGTTTGTGTATCTTTCTCCCTTATTTAATCTTCTTATTTTTATCCAATATGAAATTCAAACTCATTTTAAACTCCAACATTATATTATACTAAATAATAAAGTATATCCCACTTCTCTTTCTTTCTTACTTTTCTTTTATTGAATTGTATTCCATCTCTAGAAACTACCCTAATAAAAAAAATAGCAGTCTGTTGAAACATATACCTTTTTACATGATTACTTTTTGAAGTGTTTAGTAATATTTTAATACATTTTATTTCATTATTTATATATGTATATTATAAAAGTTATAATAGAATGAGTTAGGTTTTGAGAATAAAAAAACAAATCTTACAACCTGTGTAGTTGCATGTCACATGTAAATTTATTTAGTGAATACCCATAAGTCACATGAAAGAAAGCTGTATACAGAAAATCATATTATTATTGGTATAGATCTGTCTTCTCATAATATTAAAAACTAACATATAAAGGAATCTGGAACTTTATAGTCTATCTGTTACGATAAGATCTAAATAAAAATAAAATAAAATTTATGAGCAGATAAAAAATAAAATTTAACTTTAATTCAGATAATCTACAAAGAAAAATGTAACTTTAATTCTAAGATTACCATGTAAGTGAAACACAAACTCAAACTTTATAAATGTCTTTTGATCAAATAAAAAAATCATTTTTCTAAAATATGAAGGGACATTATATTAAAAAAAATATATTTTTTATAAGATAAATTTGTAAATAATATTTAAAATAGTAAAAGATATAATTTTTTTATAAATATTATACAAATTTTTTATCATGATAAATATATAAATAAAAAATTAATAAAAATTACTTTTTATAAAAAGTTTCTTATAAATAAATTAATAAAAAATTTATAAATAAATTTATAAGAAAACTTTATAAAAATAAATTTGTAAAAATATTTAATAAATAATTAATTTTTTTTATAAAATAAATTTGTAAAAATATTTAGTTAAAAATATTATTATTATTATTATTATTATTATTATTTATACCTTACTATATTTAAGAAATTAAAGTCAATAATATTATTATTTATTACCCTAAGTTCAGAATGATTATCGAAAAGAAAGAAAAAAAAAAGAGTGTTGTAACGAATCCCAAGAGAAATGTAAGAAAAGATGTAAACTATTTTCCTCGTGACACTCCATTGTCTTTATATTATATTTGTTATCACTTTTTTAAGACGGTACAATTCATGTTCCAATATTTTAATAATATCAAGAATTAGAACACTGAAAGAAGACCAAGATATTCAAAAAAAATTCAATTGAGAATTTCAAGAAAATTAAAGTTGGAAGCTTAAAGATTTACAAGACACACAAGATAAGAAGACTTTTGTACTTATACGGACCGAGTGCCTCCCAGACACCTTCAGGTCTTCTCGTATCCTAGCCGACAATGAACCGAATGGAGGGGGTACCTGTGATTACACTCCGACGCTCAAGTCAGTAAGAGATCAACAGGGTTTAAAGTGAGTATAGAGAGTAATGAGAATGATGAAAAGGTGAGTTTACCTGGTTACCTGACCCTCAATTTATAATAAGAGAAAGTAATAACAGAATACTTGAATGGATAGTAACTGATTATCCACTACGCGAGATCCACGCTTAGTGGGCTTTGATTGTGCTAGGCCGATACTATACCGGCCTAAGACGACACCCCTTCGGTCTAGTAGCCGATTAAGGGTAAGCCGATACCTATCCGGTACACAAGCTTCCCTAGTCATGAAAATCGAAAGGAGGTAACTTGAACCGGAAGGAGGTAGATATGACTATAGTTTTGACTTTCTGCTGAATTGATGTTGAGAAGCTTCTGGAAATAAATTTGAGCAGGAAGCCGTTGAGCGCCTAACCGTTTTGGACACGTGGACGCTCTTGATTAGCGGGGAAGGAATTCGTAACATCTGCGCGTGCAGACTACGCGCAGGGCTCGAGGCAAGCTACTCAAGTGCTCACCCATAATGGCGAGAAGTGACTGGCAACGATTCAACTTCTTGGTGTTCCTATATAAAGGATTGTCCTCAGCATTATTTAACATCCTGCTATTTGCAATTCTCCGAGACCTTGTCCATTTCTTCTACTTCCAGCTTTCTGCTTCCAGCCTTCTGCTTCCAGCCTTCTGCTTCTAGCCTTCTGCTTCCAGGTTTCGGTATGTCTTCCTCTTCCTTTTTCTTCAGGCTTGGGGACGGCCGAAGGGTCTTCGGCAAGGGTAGGCAACAGGGGAAATGAAGTTTCAATTGAGATGTCAAGCACCGAACAAAGTCCGGCATCCGCGAATATATCGGCACGTCAAGTGGAGAACGCCGAAGAGTGTACAAAGTGAGGGGATTTCTTTAAGGGAGAGATGTGCCTCCCTTGAGGGGTACAATTGGGTGGATCCCAAAGTACGAGAGTATAGTTCTCGTTTTGCCCATCGACGGGATGTGATAGACTTCACCGATGAGCAAACCATCGTGGAGCCAGGAGATGATGATGAGATGGTAACGCTTGTCTGATGTCCTCCTGGAGAGCATGTATGCCATGGCCGAGAAGGGGCACCCATGGAGCTCTTCTACATGTACGCTTGCTTCTTCACAGATCTCCAGGTAAGGTTGCCTTTCGACAATTTTACAATGGGAGTGTTGGCCAATTTGAACGTTGCTCCTACACAACTCCATCCCAACAGTTGGGCACTCCTCCAAGCCTTTTGGATACTGTACCGGGCTCTAGACATCATCCCAACACCGAGTATCTTTCTGCACTTTTTCTCTACCCGGGGAAGGGACTTGATATCCTAGGTATCTTTAGTAACCATAGCTTCGAACGTCCTTTTCAAGGCGTATACCGCTAGCTACAAGAACTTCAAAGGGGGCTTCCTGAAAGTGTGTGTACAGGAAGTTAGTAGGCCCTACTTTTATGACGGCACTCGGACAAAATTTTCATTTTACTGGATGCGGAATCCTATAAAATACAGTTTCATTCCGAAGAACAAACTGTCAAGTTATGAGCAACGAATTCTGGAGCTGCTAGAACTCATCCCCCGCCAGCTACCTAGCCGACCTCTTCTCGGAAGCTTCCTGAAGCCGCACCTACCCGATGACCCTTCGGGTACGTTTTATGTTTCAATGACTTAGCTGTTGTCTATTTAACAAGGCTAAATTGGTGTTGTTTTGTAGAGGCTTTAGGTAATATCATAAATATGCCGAGAGACGCATTCCGACAGCTAAGAAACCGAGTTGCGGCTGGTTCCCGCCAAGTGAGGGCCGAGAATCCTCCGATTGATGAGCCTGAACCTGTTGTTACACAACCACAAGTGATAGTGGTGGAAGAGTAGGGAAGCCTCGTTCAGCCCCTTCGCCGGCAACCGAAGCGCGCACAGCCACTCTCGGAGCCGCCAAGTTCAAAAAGGGCCCGAATGGTTCCCAATCTGACCGAGGGTCTTTCGGATCCAGTTGGCCAACTGGCGTTGTTGTCTCCAGGCCTGCGGATGGCACCCGGTGTGGCGCTTAGCCTTGCCCTCAGATAAGTGGTTCCTTGGCCTGGAATTCCCCCGTTATCTGCCTGGCAACCAACTGGGAATTTGTAAAACATTTCAAATTATACACACCAAAATCTATTGCCAGATCTAATCCTGCCACCAGAGCTTCGTACTCGGCTTGGTTGTTCGAGGCCTTGAATTGCAACACCAAGGATTGCTCGATCAACATGCCGGATGGTCCCTCCAATACTATCCTGGCTCCACTTCCTCTTTTGTTGGATGAGCCATCCACGAATAGCTTCCACTCCCGTATGGTATCGGGTTCCGGCTGTAAGTCTCCTGCAAAATCAGCAAGACACTGTGCTTTTATAGGTCCTCGTTTTTCGTAAGCTATGTCAAACTCTGATAACTCAATCGTCCATGCCACCATTCGCCCTGAAAGCTCCGGTTTTCGGAGTATTCTAGCAATGGGGTAGTCAGTTTTCACTACTACCCTATGACTTTGGAAATATTGTCGCCACCACAAGAGCAAGGGCTACCTTCTCTAGGAGCTGGTATCTTGACTCGGCATCCTGAAGTACTCGACTAATGTAGTAAATAGGGCGAACCTCTCCATTCTGCTCCTGAGCTAATACAGAACTTACAGCATTGTTGGATACTGACAAGTAAAGTATCAACTCTTTCCCAGCTGTCGGTTTCTGGAGGATTGGTGGGGATGCAAGAAATTGTTTCAGACTTTAGAAACTCTCTTCACATTTTTCGTCCCACCTGAAGGTCGTAGACTTCTTCAACAAGCGGATAATAGGCTTGGTCTTCTCGGCCAGGGCTGGTGTGAAACGAGACAAAGCTGTTAGCCGACCTATGAGTTGCTGCACTTTTTTAATGTTGGAGGGACTTCGTAAGCCAGTTATGGCCCAACACTTGTCCGAATTAGCTTCGATGCCCCTGTTGGTTATCATGAATCCCAAGAATTTACCTCCTTGAACTCCAAACACACACTTCTTGGGGTTTAACCTCATGTACTTTCGTAGGACCGAAAATATTTCGGCCAAATCATCAAGGTGCCCTTGACTAGAGCTTGACTTCACCACCATGTCATTCACATATACTTCCATGTTGCGGCCTATTTGTTGACGAAACATCTTGTCCATTAACCTCTTATACGTGGCCCCTGCATTCTTAAGACCGAAAGGCATAACTTCATAGAAATAATTCGCTTCCTCCGTTATGAAAGCTGTCTTGCTAGCATCCGCCGGGTACATACTTATTTGATTGTGACCCGAATAAGCATCCAGAAAACTGAGCACCTGGTGACCCGAAGAACCATCAACTAATCGGTCGATATTCGACAGGGGATAAGTATCTTTCGAGCATGCTTTATTCAGATCTGTATAATCGGTGCACATTCTCCATTTGTTGTTAGATTTTTTTACAAGGACCACATTCGCAAGCCAAGTGGTATACTTGGCTTCACGAATGAAACCCGCCTCCAGCAGCTTACTTACTTCCTCCTTAACGGTCTGTCTCCTTTCTTCCCCCATCTTCCTCTTCTTCTGGGAAACGGCCTGTGGATCTATTCCCGGCATGTTATCAGCTAACCATGCGAACAAGTCAGCATTTTCCTTCAAAAATTGCACCACCTTGGCTAGTTCCTCCTCCTTCATTAGAGAGCTCACATACGTCTCCTTGTCATCTCCCTGTATTATGACCGGCATGGTCTCTTCTTCCGGTTCTACTCTGCATCCGTCCTCGACTCGAGGGTCAATATTAGTGAAGGCCACCTCAGCTCTTGCCACTGGTTTCTCTTTTGCCGATTCCCGCTGTGGTGTCTCCCTTAGGCTAGCCACATAGCATTCTCTTGCTGCTTTCTGGTCACCATAAAGTGTGATAACCGAGTCGTCGAGTGCTGGGAACTTCATGGCTAGATGCAAGGTGGAGACTATTGTTCCAATTTGGTTCAGTGAAGGCCTGCCAAGAAGCATGTTATATGAAGAAGAGGCTTCAATAACCAGATATCTTACCATGACAATCTGATATTGTCAGTCCCCTTCTCCGAACTTGGTGTACAAGTCGATGTATCTCCTAGCATCCACCCTTTCGCCAGAAAAACCCACAATCTGATCAGTGTAAGGGCGCAAGGCCGACTCGACAAACTCCATTTTTTTAAATGTGTGCCAATACAGTATGTCAACCGAACTTCCCTAATCTACTAACGTCTTCCGAATGGCAAAGTTAGCCGCCTCGACAATGATAACCATAGGATCATCCTGGTGAGGATCTATCCCATGGAAATCATCGTCGGAAAAAGTGATTGGGGGCATCCGAGGTCTTATCGGCTTCGAACGATCAGTCAGGTGCACTTGCTGCAAACTTCGTAAATGACGCTTGCGGGCTGAGCTGGATGTGCCTCCTCCTGCAAATCCCCCTGCTATGGTGTTAATTACTCCCCGAACAGGTTCCGGACGCCTCTCGGGTTCTCTCCTTCTTCTTTCTCTTGCATCTCGTCTGCCAGTATCATCTTCGGCTCGGGTGGAATACCTTTTCTCCTCCTTTTTTACTAGCTTCCTGAGGTGTCCAACTTGGATGAGCTCTTCTATCTTATCCCTTAGGGCCGTGCATTCATCGGTTGTATGCTCATAATTTTGGTGATAGCGGCAGTGCTTCCTGAGATCAGCATCTCTAGGGGAAGGTAAAGTCTTAGTGCGCATCAAATCAGCATTCAAGGCCTCATCTAGTACTCGACCCTGATTGACTATTAGAGGCGTGTAGTGGGTGTATTTTCCCTTTCGAGGTCTCAGATAACGAGGTCTTTTCTCCTAGTTCCTTCTGCTCCTGTCGTTATTTCCTTTGTTTCCCGGATTAGTTGTCGGCTTGACGTGATTAGTCAAGCCAATAACCTCTCGGTAGTTGTTCATTTCCTCCATCTGCATAAATTTGGTGGCTCTCTTCCGGGCCTCCTGCATAGTTACCGGAGGATTTTTGGTGAGGTGATTTAGAAAGGGTCCAATTTTGAGGGATAGGACCAGATGATGTATAGCTACATCACCCCCTTGGTTTGGGAGCTTAAGGCATATTTTCGAATATCTGTCCATAAAGCTCCTTAGTGATTCATCTTCCTGTTGCTTGACATCTACTAATGCTAGGGTGGTGATGGGGAGAGGTGTGCTAACCTCGAACTGTGCCAGGAAAGCTTGACACAATGCTACAAAGCAATCTATCGTGTTGGCGGGGAGAGAGTAAAACCAGCTCAACGCTGGTCCTTTCAGGGACATAGGGAAAACTCGGCACATGATCACATCAAGTGACGAATACACGTTCATGACGGTCATATATGCCTGGATGTGGCTCTTTGGGCAAGAAGACCCATCATATGTTTCCATATCAAGGGTCTTCCATTCCTTAGGCAAAGGGGCTTCCATTATACCTTCGACAAAGGGATGCTGGTGCGGAGGTGGTAATACCCGGGGGGTTCTCGGGTTGGTTCCGACTGGACCAACTGGACGGCTGCTGGTTGCTTTCGGCCTTGACTCCACTTTGTTGTCGGCAGGAGGTGGCGGAGGCCGGAAAGCCGAAGTTTCTTCAGCAGGCGGTGACTTCTTCTTGTCCTCCTTCTTCTTTCTCTTCTTCTGTCTCATCTTGTTATGAGACTCCTGCAACTGTCCCACCTCCTCAGCTGTTCTCTTTTGTCCTTGCTTAAGCTCCTGCAGCTCCTTCATTATGGCTTCCAACATCTGTGTGACGTGGGGAGGAGGAGGAGCCTCCGCTACTCGACTTCCTTCTTGCTGACCTCTCGTAATCGCCATCGCCTGAGATCTTCTCGGCCCCACGGTGGGCGCCAAATGTACTTACACGGACCGAGTGCCTCCCAGACGCCTTCAGGTCTTCTCGTATCCTAGCCGACAGTGGACCGAATGGAGGGGGTACCTGTGATTATACTCTAACGCTCAAGTCAGTAAGAGATCAACCGGGTTTAAAGTGAGTATAGAGAGTAATGAGAATGATGAAAAGGTGAGTTTACCTGGTTACTTGACCCTCAATTTATAATAAGAGAAAGTAGTAACAGAATACCTGAATGGATAGTAACTGATTATCCACTACGCGAGATCCGCGCTTAGTGGGCTTTGATTGGGTTGGGCCGATACTATACCGGCCTAAGACGACACCCCTTCGGTCTAGTAGCCGATTAAGGGTAAGCCGATACCTATCTGGTACAACATTAGTTGGTAGTTAGTTGTGTCCTATGCCAAAGGGAGTGACTCATGTTGAAAGGTAATCATCACTCAGCTTAGAGATTTTCTCAAGAAAATTAATTTTTAAAAATATAAAATTCGTACTGTGATAATCGATTATATGAAGAAGATAATCGATTATGTTTTCTGGAAATTTTTAAAAAGAAGAATTTGTCACTGGAATAATCGATTAGGTAATCAATTAAGTATTTGAAAACTGAAAAACATTTGTCACGGGAATAATCCATTATGTAATCGATTAAGTATTTGAAACCTGAAAAGCAATTTCTCTTTGGAAAAATCGATTATGTAATCGATTAAGTCTTTCGAATTAAAAGGATTTAACACGGTCATAATCGATATGTAAGTACCGTAATCGATTATGTGGGAAAAATTTTTAAAGTATTCGTTGCATAAAAGTCTCCTAAAATAAAGGTTGATCTAGATACATATTTTTTGAACATTGGAGAATATCTGGTGAGAATAAAAATTAATTTCAAATTAAAATAAATTAAATAAAAAATTAGTGAATTTTTGGCTATTTATAAAGTAAATCAAAAGTTATCATAAACACTTCTTTTGTACATCTTGAGCTACGAAAATTCACAATTTGAAAGAGAATATTTTCTGTGCTTATATTTTTTTGAGAAAATATTGAGAAGATTTTCAGTTAAGCCGGTGCTACAGTTTGATATCTACACTCCAGATGATATTGTTTTTTTTTTTTTTATCCTCTGAGGCTGTTCAGAAGAGGTGTTTGTCATTTCTTGTGTGATTCAAGGAAGGTATTTTCATTTCTTGTGTGACTCAAGGAAGGGGTGGCAATCTCTTGTGGGTTGCAAGAGATAGTGAGGATCAATCTTTAACTTTTCTATTTTGCATGTTTCACTTGTATTAGTGGTTGTAAAAATTCTGATTAATTAAAGATAGTGAGAGTGTGTGATCATCTCAAGTTGAGGTGATTGGGAACTGGATGTAGGATTAAGGATTTAACCCGAACCAGTATAAATCTCTAGTGTTTTCTCTTTCTTTCCTTTATCTTTTATTTTTTCGTTGCGCATTATATAATTTCTGCTTGACTAAATAAATCAAGAGGGATAAAAATTTAAAAGAAAGCGATTAAAGTTTTAATTTTTATTACATCAATTCACCCCTTTCTTGATGCCACTTGATAATAAGTGGTATCAGAGCAATGCTGATAAGGTATTTCTAAAAGATCTTTAAGATGTCTATGCAGAATCAGATATACAAGGAAGGAGCTTCAATAAACTGACCATTACTCTTTGAAGGAGACAATTATCTGTTCTGGAAAGCAAGAATGCAAATCTTTCTTCAAACCCTTGACTATGGAGTGTGGGATGTAGTAGAAAACGGTCCATTCATACCAATGACAATGCTAGCTGATGGACCTACACCAAAACAGTTCTTACAATGGACGCCGGATGAGAATAAGATAGCACAATACGATGTAAGGGTTAGAAATGCAATTGTATCTACACTAACCTTAAATGAGTTTTACAGGATTTCCAGATGCAAAACTGCCAAAGAGATGTGGGACACACTAGAAGGAACAGAAGTCAAACGTGCAAGGAAAAATTCTTTGATACAAGAATATGAACTATTGAGTATGATACCAAATGAAAGCATCGGAGATTTTCAAACACGATTTACAGACATAGTAAATCACTTAGAAGTTTTGGGAAGAAGTTTTGCCAAAGAAGAGCTCAACACTAAAATATTAAAATCTCTGAACAGAAATTGGTAGCCAAAAGTCACAGCAATCACAGAATCAAGAGATCTTACCAAGATGGATATGACTACACTATTTGGAAAACTTAGAGAGCATGAGCTTGAGCTTCAAAGGCTAAAGAATGGAGAGGAGAATTATAAAAAGAAGACTCTCGCATTCAAAATAGAACAATTTGACGATGAAGATGAAGGTGAGAATATTAATGATGATATTTCTTTGTTAGTGAAAAAATTTTCCAAGTTTTTGAAGAACAAGAAAAAGAATCAAAATCAAAAGAAGGAGAAAGACAATCCCTCTTCAAACTACAAATGTTATGTATGCAATAGATTGGGCCACATTAAATCCGAGTGCCCGTTTCCAAAGAAAGAAGAAAAAGGAAAGAAGAAGGGTAAGAAAATTTTTAAAAAGAAAAAGAAGGTCTATATAGCATGGGAAGACAACGCATCGACCACCTCGGAAAGTAGCTCTAGTGAAAGCGAAGAAGAAGAGGAGGCAAATCTTTGCTTGATGACCAATAAAGATCTCGAAACGACATCAAGAATAAGTAATTCTGAATCTACAGATTATTATGATGATTTACATGAGGCATTTCAAGAACTCTTTGAAAACTTTGATGTTTTATCAAAAAACCATTCTACTTTGAAAAATAATTTTCAAATATTGGAAAATAAATTACAAGATGCATAAAAAGAAAAAGAATCTTTGAAAACTAATTTAGAAAAATTAGAAGCAATTTCAAAAGGAAAAGTTTGTGAAAATTGTAAAATTCTTGAAAACAAAATTTCTAGTCTTGAAAAAGTAATTTCAAAATTTTCTAAATCAAGTGTGCATCTTGATACAATTTTGAGTTCTCAAAAGGAAAGTTCTAGTAAAAGTGGACTTGGCTTTATTCCTAAGAAAAGTCTAGAAAAACAAAAGACTATTTTTGTTAAAGAATCTATAAAAACATATTTTCAAAAATCTTTTGTGAACAATTTTCAAAATAAAATCTATAAACCTACATTTTTTAGAACAAAATGTTTTTATTGCATGAAACATGGTCATACGATAAACAAATGTTTAATAAAACATGTAAGTATTCCTTATGGAAAATTTTTTTGGGTTCAAGTAAAGAATTAATTTATATTATTATTATCATTGTTATTATTAGTTTTTTTTTTGGATCAAGAATTAATTGCTAGAAAAATCGAGAATGTGTATACTAACTCCTAAGGACCCAAAATAATAAAGGGGACCTAAATCTGTATGTTTGTGATGCAGATTACTTCCAAGGAAAGAAAAACACTTTGGTACCTAGATAGTGGATGTTCAAGACACATGACTGGAGACAAGAGTAAATTCCAAAATCTCAAAATGAAGAATCAAGGACATGTGACCTATGGAGATAACAACAAAGGAAAGATTCTTGGCTCTGGAGACATAGGTGTAAATGAGAGTTTTGTGATCCATGATGTCCTCCTAGTAGAAGGATTAAAACACAATCTCTTGGGTATTAGTCAACTGTGTGATAAAGGATTGAAGATAGTGTTTGAATCAAGCTACTGTCATATACTACAAAAGGATTCAAATGAAGTCGCTTTAAAAGGTACAAGATTAAATAATATATGTGTCATTGATCTTGTTAATGTTGCATCTAGAAACATTACTTGTCTGGCAGCAAAGGAAGAGAATCCTTGGCTATGGCATAGAAGGGCTGCACACATACATATGCATCATCTAAGTAAGCTCATTACTAAATAGCTAGTAATTGGTTTACCAAAACTGAATTTTGTGAAAGATAAAATTTGTGTAGCATGTCAAAAGGGCAAACAAACTAAAATTTCTTTTAAAAGTAAAAACATTGTTTCCACTTCTAAACCTTTAGAGATGTTACATATGGATTTATTTCGTCCTTCAAGGACTAGGAGTTTGATATAGTTGATAACTACTCAAGATATACATGGACATTCTTTTTATCATCCAAGAGTAATGTTTTTTATACTTTTAGAAAATTTGTCAAGGCTATTCAAAATGAGAAAGAGTTAAAAATCAAATTTTTAAGAAGTGATCATGGTGGGGAATTTCAAAATGAGTCTTTTGAAAACTTTTGTGATGAGTCAGGAATTTCACATAATTTTTCTTCACCTAGAACACCTCAACAAAATGGAGTAGTGGAAAGGAAAAATAGATCTTTGGAAGAACTTGCTAGGACAATGTTAAATGAACAAAATCTTCCTAAATATTTTTGGGCTGATGTTGTGTCTACTACACGTTACGTTTTAAATAGAATTTTAATTATACCTATTTTGAAAATTACTCCTTATGAATTATTTAAAGGAAGAAAGCCCAATATTTCTTATTTAAAAGTTTTGGGATGTAAATGTTATGTTTTAAATAATGGAAAGGATAATTTTGGAAAATTTGACTTAAAAGTTGATGAAGCCATATTCTTGGGTTATTCTTTATCTAGCAAAGCATATAGAATTTTTAATAGGAAAACATTGCATGTAGAAGATTCCATACATGTAACATTTGATGAGAAATTGGACCTTGAGGAAAACCCTCTTGAGTCTAGAAAGAAATTGATAGATATAGAAGAGGAAAAAGCAGCAGTGGAAAAATTTCAAGAAGAAGATCCAACACAAAAATATCTAGTAGAAGCAACATAGAAGACCTCACTCAAAGTGATCTTACCATAAATGAAAATCCAGTAGTTGATGATCTTCCAAGAGAATGGAGAACCCCAAGAGGATTATCAATGGACAATATTATAGGAAACATTGATCAAAGAGTAACAACAAGAAGCAAGATGAACAATTTTTGTCTGAATGTCGCTTTTGTTTCTCAAGTTGAACCAAAAAGTATAGATGAAGCCTTAATGGATGAATATTGGGTTAATGTCATGCAAGAAGAGCTTAATCAATTCAAATGAAATGAAGTATGGGATCTAGTGCCAAGAACAAACTCCTTACAAGTTATTGGAGCAAAATGGGTCTTTAGAAACAAGCTTGATGCGAATGGAAACATTACAAAGAATAAAGCAAGACTTGTAGCCAAAGGATACAGTCAAGAAGAAGGCATAGATTATGATGAGACTTATGCCCCTGTTGCAAGACTTGAAGCAATAAGGATATTACTTGCATATGCTTCTATAATGAAATTCAAGCTATTTCAAATAGATGTGAAAAGTGCTTTCTTAAATGGATACATAAAAGAAGAAGTCTATGTTTGTCAACCTCCTGGATTTAAAGACTATCAATATCCCAATCATGTTTATAAGCTGAAGAAAGTTCTCTATGGACTCAAGCAAGCACCAAGATCATGGTATGAGAGACTTAGTAATTTTTTGGTAAGTCAAAATTATAGAAGAGGTAAAGTGGATCCTACTTTATTTATTAAGGAATCTAAAAAGCATATTATTATTGTACAAATATATGTTGATGATATAATTTTTGGATCTACTAATAATGATCTTTGCCAAGAGTTTGCCAAGCTTATGTAGAGAGAATTTGAAATGTCAATGATGGGGGAGCTAACCTTCTTTCTTGGATTGCAAATCAAACAACTAAAGGAAGGAATTTTCATCTCCCAATCCAAGTATTGCCTAGAAATTCTGAAGAAGTTTGAACTCGAGAGCTCTAGGGAAGCAACTACTCCTATGGCTACATCATGTTATCTTGATCATGATGAAAAAGGTAAGATGGTTGATCAAACCAAATACAAAGGTGTGATTGGTTCTTTACTTTATCTTACTACTAGTAGACCAGACATAATGCATAGTGTTTGTGTATGTGCTAGGTTTCAATCAACCCCTAAAGAATCACATCTAGTTGCCATTAAAAGAATCCTTAAATATTTAAATGGAACTAGGAACTTTGGACTATGGTACCTCTCAGGATCCTCCCCTAGCCTAATAGGTTATTCCGATTCAGATTATGGAGGATGTAAAATAGATAGAAAAAGCACTAGTGGCACATGTCATTTATTAGGATGTTCTTTAGTTTCATGGCACTCTAAGAAGCAAGCATGTGTAGCTCTATCCACTACAGAAGCTGAATATATAGCAGTAAGTAGTTGTTGTGCACAAATTTTGTGGATGAAGCATCAATTAGAGGATTATAATATTTTTCTAGATCACATACCCTTGAAGTGTGAAAGTACCAGTGTCATAAACCTTACTAGAAACCCTATCATGCATTCTAGGACAAAGCATATTGAAATAAGACACCACTTCATAAGAGACCATATAATTAAGGGAGATTGCATGATTGAATATATAGACACTAAGAATTAGTTAGCTGATATTTTTATTAAACCATTACCAAGAGATAGATTTCTTGAGCTAAGAAGAGAATTAGGAATAATAGATGGTAATTCTGTATTGTGAAGTGTGTGCTTCTTAATTGGTCTTTTTAATTATGATCTAGTAAAAAGGGGGAGAAAAATTAGCTTATGTGTGTTAATTTCTACTTATATTCTGGAATGTTGAATTATATAATAAGCAAGGGGAGCTTTAATAATTAATGTGCTAACTATACTGCTAAATATTTTTTTTGGATTAGTATCAACACACAGGTATATTATTTTTTTCTTGATCATCATAAAAAGGGGGAGATTGTTATCACTCTTTGAAGACTGCACAGTTCTGCACAAGTGTTCCAATGTTTTAATAATGATCAAGAATTAGGACAACAAAGGAAGATCAAGATATTCAAAAGAAATTCAATTGAGAAGCTCAAGAAAACTAAAGTTGGAAGCTCAAAGATTTACAAGACACACAAGATAAGAAGACTTTAGTTAGTAGTTAGTTGAAAGGTAATCATCACTCAGTTCAGAGATTTTCTCAAGAAAATTAATTTTTAAAAATATAAAATTCGTATTGTGATAATCGATTATATGAAGAAGATAATCATCGATTATGTTTTCTGGAAATTTTTAAAAAGAAGAATTTGTCATTAGAATAATCGATTAGGTAATCGATTAAGTATTTGAAAACTGAAAAGCATTTGTCACTGGAATAATCGATTGGGTAATCGATTAAATATTTGAAAATTGAAAAGCATTTGTCACGGGAATAATCCATTATGTAATCGATTAATTATTTGAAACCTGAAAAGCAATTTCTCTCTAGAAAAATCGATTATGTAATCGATTAAGTGCTCTCGAATTAAAAGGATTTAACACGGTCATAATCGATTATGTAAGTACCGTAATCGATTATGTGGGAAAATTTTTGAAAGTATTCGTTGCATAAAAATCTCTTAAAATAAAGGTTGATCTGGATACATATTTTTTTGAACGTTGGAGAATACTTGGAAAGAATAAAAATTGATTTCAAATTAAAATAAATTAAATAAAAAATTAGTGAATTTTTGGCTATTTATAAAGTAAATCAAGAATTATCATAAACACTTCTTCTGTACATCTTGAGCCACGAAAATTCACAATTTGAAAGAGAATATTTTCTGTGTTTATATTTTTCTGAGAAAATTTTGAGAAGATTCTTAGTTAAGTCGGTGCTACAGTTTGATATCTACACTCCAAGTGATATTGTTTTTTTTTGTGTTCATCCTTTGAGGCTGTTCAGAAGAGGTGTTTGTCATTTCTTGTATGATTCAAGGAAGGTGTTTTCATTCATTGTGTAATTCAAGGAAGGTGTGGCAATCTCTTGTGGGTTACAAGAGATAGTGTGGATCAATCTTTAATTTTTCTATTTTGCATGTTTCACTTGTATTAGTGGTTGTAAAATTCTGATTAATTAAAGATAGTGAAAGTGTGTGATCATCTCAACTTGAGGTGATTGGGAACTGGATGTAGGGTTAAGGATTTAACTCGAACCAATATATATAAATCTCTAGTGTTTTCTCTCTCTTTTCTTTATCTTTTATTTTTTCCGTTACGCATTATAGAATTTCTGTTTGACTAAATAAATCAAGAAGTATAAAAATTTAAAAGAAAGCGATTAAAGTTTTAATTTTTATTACATCAATTCACTCTCTCTTGATACCACTTAATAACACTATTAATCTAAATGAAACCCTAATTTTATTATTTTTATTTTTATTTTTATTTTTAATCAGCAATGTAAATAAAACCTAATGATCCAACTTACACTAATAATGGACTAATATAAAGATTAAAACCACAATTTTAAAAACACTATGCTTTACAAGAAATACTTGATATTATTTCATATTCACTTCAATTAAATATTATTTCATTTTATTTAAATTTTCAAATCAAATTAAATTAATATTTTATTATTTAATTTAAATTAATTTTTTATTTTTTATTATAAAATTATTAAATATTTTTTTGTTAAAAATTGTAAAATAATTATATAAAATTGAAATTATTATATATTTTATAATAAAAAATTATCAAATAAAAAATATATTATAATTTTTTATATATTTATAAATAAATTACATTATTTTAATAAATATAAATATATTATAAATATAAAATCATAAAATCATAAAATAAATAATTTTAATTTTTTTTATACTTATATTTTGATTTAGAGTTTAGGATCATCCGATAGGAGTTCAATAACAGGTGTTATGTTCGATAAGTTTAACAATTTTATTAAAATATAATCTGATATCACATTAAAAATATATTTTAAGTTTACTTATAAAATTAATTTAATAAGATAAAATTTACACCTATTAATATACTATAATTTAATTTTATCTTAATTATATAAAATCTGTAACAAAATTTAATAAAGAATTATTATTAAGGGAAAATAATTTAATATAAAAATAAATTATTTTTTTAATTCTATCATCTTAACGTACATAGATATATCAGAAGCATAAAAAGTATAAGTGTTTAAAACTAAATCGATCTAAAAAATAACCACAAACCAATTCAAAAAATTGAAAATTGTTTAAAACCGAATTTATTTTTTTATATACTTTTTTTGTTTCCGCTTATTATATTTAAATATAAAATTATATTTTTAAAATTAAATAATAACTAATAAATATATATATATATATATCATAAATTTTTTTATTATATTATTTATAATAATATATAAAATATTCTTTTTAAATTATTTTTTATTATATTATTTATAATAATATATTTATAATTTTTCTTTTCTTTTTTTAATTAGTTATTTTATTTTATTTTTTATTTTTTATTTTTTCTGATTAAATTTTAAAAAATATTTTATTTATATGAATAAAAAAACATAATTTATTAAAATAATAATAAAAAAAATATAGATAAAGATACAATATAATATTTATATTTTTATTAATATTTATAATATATATACTTATAAATTATTATAAAATTGCATTATAATTTTTAAATATAAAAATATATAATTTATTTATAATATAAAAATAATTGAAATTATAAATAAAATAAAAATTATAAAATATTTTTATATTTAACAAAATTTTATTATAAAATATGTAATAAAAAAATAGATTTATTATATTATATTATATAAACGTGTTTAGAAAAGAAAAAAAAAATAGAGAGAAGAGAATAAGAAAAAGTAAATTTATTATATTTTTATTAATATGGTTATTTGTCTGAAATAGAATACTTAAATTTTTATTCTATTTATTTGTTACATGCTTAGGTGAGAGATATAGTTAATAAAAAGTTTCAGAACAGCATGTTCTGTCATGTTCCTATCAATTAGTGTGTTTTTTTTATTCATTATTGAAACTTCTGGAATTTCTTTGATATAAAGTGTTAATCGCGATAACCACATTCACTTACTTTAACGTGTGAATTGAGAAATATTAATGTTTTTATGGGAGTGTATTTATGATTTTATCTGTGTATTTTTAGATTATTGATATACATATTTTGTGTTATATATTATATGTATTTAGAGATAAAAAATATTAATATATTTAAGTTAATTAAATGAGTTTGTAATTAAATATGTGTTGGTAGTTTATTTTTTATATATATTTAATTTTATTTATTTTTTTTATATATATTTATAATATATGTAAAATATATTATTCATTATTTATATGATTAATTTATTTTATTCTTTTTAAAAATAAATAAATATTTTGACAAGAATGAAAAATTAGTGATGACCTAACTTAAATTTTTTTTATTTTTAATAGTATTTTAAATATATATTTGTACATGATCATTTAAAAAATTTTATTTAATATCGAAATTCATATTATTTATAGAAAATTAATAAATAAAGATAAAATCTGTCAATTTTAAAAAGAATTAAAATAAAAAATTTAAAATATTGGACCGACAATAACTTATTTAAATAAAAATAAATAAAAAAAGCTAACGAGAGTTACTAAATTATTTAATATTAGACTCCCACGTTGTTCATTTTTTATTATTATTATTATAGAAGTTTTGACACAGCTTGGATTCTTTATTGTAAACACGATAAACACGAGATCCAAGGGTATGTAAGGAAATGTCACCAAAAATTCATTTCTTCATACATAAAAAAAGTTATTTTATTCTTGAAATATAATTTTAATATTTAAATATCAAATTTTAAAAGTTAAAAATAAATTTATTTATATATTTTAAATTTTAAGAAATTCAAATATATTTTTTAAAATGTTAACAATTAAAATCAAAATCACCTTAAAGCAATAATTCAGTCTATCTTTTATTTTCTAGGTCTGTGATAGAGAGACTTCGAGGGTGTCTTTATCTGAATCATTCAAATGTAATCCAAATATTATGTGACGGAGTCGCCTGAATTAATTAATAATAATATATATATATATTAAAATTAATTATAATGTAAAATTAAATATAATAAATAAAATTATTAATAAATTATAAATTATTTATATAATTAAATTTAATATAAATATAAAGTTAAATATATATTTAGTATATATTAATTATTATATTTGTATTAAATTTTTCAATGATTCTTTTTTAATACAATCAATAATAAAATCAAATAATTTTTAAAAATCAATAAAAATATTATTTAAATTAAAAAAATATATATATTTATAATAATATAATCCAAAATTTATATAGATTTTACAAATTTTATTTATTTGACTTACAAAATAATCATAAATTTATAACGTATTTCAGGATCATTTATCAAAATATCAATTTTTAATTTTTTTTTTTTGTATCCTCATTAGAAGATTGTTGAATACGTTGATCAATTATTTGCATTTTGGATTCTTCATTAACACCATTTTCTTCCATCTTACTCGTTGAATTTACATTTGATATATTAGAGGTTATTTTATCAATCCTATCAATTTCTCTTTACTTCAAAAAATGAGTTTATAATTATTTTCTTAGACATCTTTAAACCTTAATTTGAATTTCTAATATTTTAATATTAAATTAAAATAGAACATAGAAATATATAGTCGACATTATATTTATTTTATTTTTTAATTTCTAATACTCTATAATTTTCTAATATATATATATATATATATATATATATATATATGTGTGTGTGTGTGTGTGTGTGTGTGTGTGTGAGAGAGAGAGAGAGAGTGAGAGACAACCCAATTTTGAGTAAACCCTAAACCCAATTAATTAGAAAGGAGAGATGTTATAAATAGTCTATTTAACCCTAATCCTCCTATTTTTCACTATTGCTTTTAGAAAACCCTAATTTCCTTCTCTTAAATTTCTCTCCATTCTTTCCAATAATTCTTCTTCAATTCTTATCTCTTTGAAAATCCGAAAACACCGGGGGAACGAGCGTGAAGAGTAGATTAATTCTATCCGAATAGAATTTCTTTTTGAGATCCTTTAAAGGTAAGGGAAGCTAATTAAACAAAATTAATTATAATTGATTGGATGATTATATGTGTTTTGTGTTATTATGTAAGATTTATGAAAACTATATTGATTGTTATATTTGAAAATGTAAATTGGGTTTCGCTCTGAGATTGCGACCCTATTTCGGCTTGATTGTATTTCAAATTTGAAAAAGTGTTCTTCATGATAGTTGTAGGTCTAGATATTATCTAACTCCTGGCTTTTATTTCACGTAAAAAGGATATTTATAACTCAAGATACAATTTTTTTCGTAATTAAAGGTCAAGCTGTCTAGAAAAATATTCGCTTTGAAATTACGAATCCCTTTTGGGATATTTTGGTTACGAATTTGGGAAAGTTTCCTTCACAAAAATTTTAGCCCTAGATGTTATTTAATCAATGGCTTTTATTTCACATAAAAATAATGTGTAAAACATAAGATATTAATTTTTGAGTGATTAAAGATCATGCTGCGAGTATGAGCAAAACGTTTTTTAAAGTATTTTTACTTGAGCAAAAGTTTATATTTTTTTGGATAATCATTCATGTTCTAATTTATATTAAAAAGAGTACATATATATGTGTAATGTGATAAAAGGTTATAATTAAATTATTGAGTTATGTGATGTGTGATTTGGTGATGTATTATGATTGGAATTTGATTGTGAGATGATATTGGTGATAATGATGTGAATTTATTTTTGTGAATTGTGACTAAGGTCATAAGGAATTGTGATGGCAAAGGTGCCAAGGAATTTGTTATGGCAGGGAGCCAACGTAAATAAAAATGACATTGATTTATGTTAATGAGATTGGTTTGATATGATTTTTGGATTGGTTGTGTGTGTTTTTGTGTGTAAGCCAAATAGTTATCAAGGGGTACTATTTGGTATAGCTTCAGTGTACATATGGAAATCTAGAGATATCAGATGGGGTATCCAGACTTCTAATGGTATTCTAGTCATGTAGACAGGAGTACCATGTGGTGAAAGGTCGATGGAGACTTCTACTACATTTATCACTGGGTGGATTGAGCCATCAATTCTTTAATATGTGTATGTAGGGGTTACCCTGATGTGTCGGTATCAGAAAAAGGAAATAGGCAAGGTAATCTGGAGATAAAAAAGAATCTTAGGGTTCGTCTATGGTTCGGTAACCAAGGAAACATATTCAGGTACTAGCCTCAGAGGTCAAAAATTCCATATAATTTTCCGAAAGAGTCTGTCTAGAATATTAGGTGTTGTGAATGAGTGGGTATGAAGAATGCGTGTGATTGAGAACGACTATGATGATTTGAATATTTGAATATATTTAGATAAATGATTGTGAGCATGAAATTATGAATTATATATATTTTGATTGGTTCTTTTTACATTAGTTTACCCTTTCTGTTTGTGTTTGTGATTTTTTTTTATACTGCGATAATCGTGTCGTTATACGGGAGCAGATAACAATGTAGATAAAAGCTAAACAACAGCTTCAAGTTTTGATTAAAGAGGAATTAATTTTGTGCTGAAAAATAACTTTACAACTTTCAATTTATTATGAATTTTTGTAAAAACATTTTATTTTCAAGTGATAAACTTTAATAAAGTGAATATTTTATGTGTTTAGATGTTTTATATTTTATGATGTTTTAAAATTATTAATAATTAATAAGTAAATTTTATTCGATTATAGATGAAAAATAGATATAATTTTGGTTCGTTAAAAAAAAATATATATATATATATATAATATAAAAGATTATTTTAGTATATTTTGATTTTTTTTCATATTTATTTAACAAATATATAATAAAAATATAAAGATTTATATTTTTGGAATTAAATAAAATATTTTTTTATATATAAAATTTTATATTTAATTATTTTAAATTAATAAATTTTATTTAAATTTAATTTCTAAATATATTCAATTTTATATTATATTATAAGATAATATATTTTATAATTTAATTATAATTATATATAATAATAAATAAAAACAAAAATATTAAAGAAACCGTGACCCTGGTCTCTGGCTCCGCCCCTGCAAATATCTGAAAGCTCAGACATAGAAGCATAAAAAATGGTGACAATTGTTGCTTCTCATACGATCCTTCCAAACCATGAAACTCCCAAGGATCGTCTATGGTTGTCAGTTAGTGACCAAGTCGGGCGTTTAGGTCACACTCCCATGATCTATGTTTACGAAGCAAAACACAATGATGAAACCTTTGAGAGATTGAAGAATTCACTTTCTGAGATTTTAGTGCAGTACTATCCACTAGCTGGCAGATCGAGTTTAGCAGAAACTGGTCGAATTGAAGTGGATTGCAATGCTAAGGGAGTGTTATTGCTTGAAGCTGAAACCACAAAATCAGTAGGTGAATATGGAGACTTTTCACCTTCTGAGTCTGTCAGGGAACTTGTTCCAAAAATTGATTACACTAAACCCATGGGGGAAATTCCTCTGTTGCTTGTGCAATTCACAAGATTCCATGGTGCTGAAGTCTTTGTTATTGGAGTGGCTATCCATCACGTTTTGACTGACGCGTTTGGTACCTTTCAATTCATCAATTCATGGGCAAAGCTGGCTCGAGGAGAGACACTAGAGCCACATGAATTGCCATATCTGGAGAGAACAGTGCTCAAACTTCAAAACTCTCCATCATCATCACCGTGCTTTGATCACCCCGAGTTGAAGCCTCTACCACTAAAACTAGGAAGCTCTGACATCGATGCTGAGGAAAGGAAGCAGATAAGTTCTGCGTTACTGAAACTAACCCCACAACAAGTGGAGCAGCTGAAGAAGGAGGCCAACAATGAACAACCCTTGAAAGAAGGGGTAAGATCTTATAGCAGATTTGAAGCTATTGCTGCTCATATATGGAGATGTGCATCAAAGGCTCGTGAGCTTGAAGAGAAGCAACAAACCGTAGTTAGGTTCAACGCTGATGTCCGCAGCAGACTAATTCCTCCTCTTCCTAGGAATTTCTTTGGGAGTGCTTTGGCAACAACAGTGACACCCAAATGTTATGTTGGAGAGATAGTGTCAAAGCCATTGAGCTATGCTGCAGAAAAGGTAAGAGAAGCAACTGAAATGCTTTCAAATGAGTACATAAGGTCACAATGGAAGATTGCTTTAGGTGAGGAGCAATTGGATTGCATAAGGGCTTTGTTTGCAGGAGAAGGAGAGCGTAGGAATGCCCCTTTTGCAGGGAACCCGAATCTTCAAATCACAAGCTGGATGAACATGCCTATATATGAAGCAGATTTTGGGTGGGGAAAGCCTGTGTATTTTGGGTTGGCATATGTGTCTCCACAAGATAGAGCAGTGCTTCTTCTAAGTCCAGATGGTGATGGATCCGTTACTGTCAACATGCACTTCCAAGTAGCACATTTCCAACTTTTCAAGAAACTCTTCTATGACAGTATATCACAAGAGAATGGTGATTTAGCATCCCTAAAAAGCAGACTCTAATAAGAAAAGGTCATTTATATGATATTTTACTATGATATGGTAGTATTTATGTCAGTAAATTCAATATTAAATGCTTGTATCTTTGTATGCACATGAGGATGCCTATTCAATATTCAAATCAGGATTCTGGCACCTGGGAATAGATCCCCTTAACTGGTATACAACAGCTTATTGTATTCCAGATCTCTAGTATTAATGGAATGTATTACCATTCGGATTCAGGGTTGTTCTTTTCCTTTTTCAAAAAATAATGATCTGAATCTTTGAACTTTTATTGGACCATGCAATCGTAGATGATATTTTGTTTTTCTCCAAAGATACAGAACACATAAAATTCTCCGGAACCAGTTTTTTGATATAGTCAATTATTATGGAATAATGTTCTCATAAAAAAAAAATCCAATTGGTATAGACTCAGATAGATTTTCTATTTTTCTCAAGCAACTTACCAAACTCAACTATACATAGTACAAGAATTACTTAATTTTCTTGAACAATTTCTCACTTTTAAACAAATTCAGCAATTCCTTGGAATTCTCAATCCAAATATAGTTTTTTTATACAAACTCTTCAGGGAAAAAATGGCAAGATATCTTAAAATATAAAAATATATTATAAATATTTAATAATTTTAATTATAAATAATAGAGATAATTTTTAAAATATATAACTAATTCATAATTTATAAAAAAATATAATGTGACTTACATTATTTCATATTTTCTTTTATAGATAACTCTTAATAGATTTATTATTTGTTTCTGCGTAAAGAACATAATTATATCAGAAAAAATATAAAAATACAAAGAAGAGTTAATAGAAAATTTTCATATTAACACTCATAACAATCAATTCAACATTTCCAACCATATAGTAAGTGTAAGGATCTATTTTAGGCTTTCCGGAAGACTGTATGAATTTCGCACATATGGGTCTAATATCTCAGGTATATCCAAGGACTAAGAGTCTTTTCCATAACTGATTTTCTGAACCTTTTTCAACTCAAGGTCATCCTTTAACACCTCACAATCAAGATCACCTCAGGATAGTTTCATTTATTGTCTTTTCGGAACAATTAGTGAGCCTCCATCGACCTTCATCACATGAGGTTCGAATCTACATGACTTAGAACATCATTAAGGTTTGAATACCCCATTGATATTCTCAAAATCCATATACACTATATTATTTATATTCATATATTAATAACTCAATGACACTCTTTTCACTATAAGTAACACATGTTTCATGTCATTAATTACATTATACACACTTTTCTTAATATTTTATATATATATATATATATATATATATATATATTTACAAATTAGGTCTTATAATAAATTTCAACTTAAAAGTTCGTGTAACAAAGTTTTCCATGTTATGACACTAACATTACTAGTAAATTTCATTTACTTAATTTATCAATAATATATGTACTAATAATAAATTTTTATTAAATCATTGATTTTTTAACAGTAATATTTGATAAGTAAATTATTTATTATTTATAATAAAATATTATATAAAATAATATATAATAATAATAAAAATAAAAAATTATTAAATAAATTAATGATTTAAAATATAAATAAAATATTTTATTTATAAATATATATATATATATATATATAATAGAACCCTAAATATTTAAATTATCATATAAATATTAAAATAATGTTGAATACTTACAATGTTTTTATGTATAATTATTTATTTTTAATCTAGTAAAATATACATTAAGTACGACAAGTATAAATATTTATGGGTGAAATATGTTTTTTCGTCTAATAAAATATGAAATATATTAAAATAATTTTATAAAAATTTTCTTGTTAGTTTAAGTTTTACAAAATTAAATATATTATTTTATTTTAATTTTTTTAGAATACTTAAATGTATTATTTTAATTTATATTTTATAAGATGAAATTAATATAAATTTTTTTATAAAATTACTTTAATATATTTCAGATTTTATAAAAATATATATATAATATTTAAATAATATTTCCGTCCGCAAGCGTATATGTTAGATTTAGATTTGAGTACATCCGATAAGATTCTATATTTAAATCGAAGTACAATGATTATATATTTTTGTCATGTTATGTCACATGCTATTGTCATGTTATGTCACATGCTATACTATATGTTGTTGTCAGAATAATAACTTTTATACAAAAGGAAAAAAAATTAAACATAAAATTCCAAATTTGAGGGTTTACGAGGAAGAAAAATTTTCACTAATTTTTCTTGAAGTACAAAACTAACAACCATAATTATGAAATTTAAGATGTAACACACGTTTCTTTCTTTATATAATTGAGCATCATTACTATTTTTTTTTAAGATCACTGTCAATATTTATGTTTTTTAATCTTTATTGTCAATCGTTATATTTATCAATATTTATATAATATTAGTTATGTTTATATTTATTAATTTTTTAATGTACAACTATCATTGTTAATAATATATATTTTAAAAATAGTTTTATTATTTAATAAATAAACTATTAATTTAGTTTCTTAAATTATAAAAAAATCTTAAATTGATTTTTAAAATAATAAATAGAATAAATTTTAAATTGATTATTCAAAGTAAAAAAATGTATATAACATTAATCAATTTAATATTAAGTAATCAAATTGTTATATAAACCATGAAATGGTTTCTAAAACTAATGATATTTAATTTTTATTTAATAAATATTAATATTTAAATTTACATAAAATAAAATTTTATTAAATTTTGTTCTACATTAAAATATTTAAGTTATATATTAAAATATTTTTTTATAATTAAGATATATAAATAATATATTTAAATAATATATTTAAATAATATAAGTAATTAGTTTTATTATTTTTAATAAAATATAATATATTATAGTATTAAATTTTAAATTTTAAAAATATATTTAACTTACATTAATTTATATATTTAAGTAGTTAAAGGATTATTGAAATATTTTTTAAACAATAATAATTTAAATAAATTTACATATTTAACTTTTATATTTAATATATATATATATATATATATATTTCTAAATAATATAAATAATTAATTTATTATTTATAAAATAATATAATCACTACTACAAAATGATCATTTTACATCGTCAAATTTACATCAGTTCTAAGGAAAACCGATATAAATATAAACGCGGTGGCATTTTTGTAGATAAAAAATAAGGTAAAAGCACATTTACATCGGTTCTTAAAAGAACCGATATAAATTTGAACATATTTACATCGGTTGTAAAATAACCGATGTAAATATGCACATATTTACATCGGTTGTAAAATAATCGATGTAAATATGCACATATTTACATCGGTTGTAAAATAACCGATGTAAATATCACATATTTACATCGGTTGTAAAATAACCGAGGTAAATATGTGCATATTTACATCAGTTCTTCAAATAACCGATGTAAATATGTGCATATTTACATCGGTTCTTCAAATAACCGATGTAAATGTGTTTCATATCCTTAACTCAAAACCTGCACTGAGCTCTCTCATTTTACATTCGTCCTCTATGTTGTCTCTCAGGGCGTCTCTCTGTTGTCTCTCAGGGCACCTCTCTGTTGTCTCTCAGGGCGCCTCTCTGTTGTCTCTCAGGGCGCCTCTCTGTTGTCTCTCAGGGCGCCTCTCTGTTGTCTCTCAGGGTGCCTCTCTGTTGTCTCTCAGGCCGCGGCGAACAAAGTGAGTCTCTTCCTCTTCCGCCTAACATTATGAATTATTTCTGATGTTTTAGGTTAATATGTTGATATCTTCCATGGGATATGGGTTTACATGGCAGGTCGAGGAATAGGCCTTGGCAACAGCAAGCCTTTCTTCTTTCTTTTCGTTTGTTTCTTTCACATGACTACTCGAGGGTTCCAAAAAGGGTGAGTACATATTTAAGCATTTGTTTGATTTTGTACCTTAAGCAAATTTATTGTAAGTTGCAGAGGATGTGGACTCGGGGAAAGCTTTTTGTTCGTTTAAGATACTGAGTTACAATATTTGATTCCGGGAAGATTTGGAGTTGTACAAGAGGATGAAGGCTATGGGTGATCTTGTTCAGTTGCATTCCACTGATTTTGTCTGCTTCCAGATTTCAGTATTTGTGTTCGTAGCTTTTTTTCTTATTTAATAGAAGCAAATTTACATCGGTTATTTAAACAACCGATGTAAATTTGCTCTCACATTTACATCAGTTACTTTTGAACCGATGTAAATTTGCTGTCCACATTTACATCGGTTCTAGAACCGATGTAAATAACCTATTTTAACCGATGTAAATTTATATTTTTCTAGTAATAAATATATTAAAGTATTAAAAAATTAACTTTAATTTTCACATATGAAGAATGAATAGGTGAGATTGATAATAAAACAAAATGGAGAAGGATATATTTGATTAAGTTTTTTTAAATAAAATTGTATTGATAAAAAAATTGGCATATTACTTCATGACACGCTTGTCCATGCAGAATCCATAAGTTTACCAACAATCAAACGCATTTAAAATAGTAAAAAATAAAAACCTGAAAATGATCAATTCTTAATTCTTAAATTAAATCAGTAAAAGCAAAGATACACACATGAATCGATGCAAGATATAAACAAGAAGAAACAGACAAATCCTCATAAAGTAAGGTTTTGAAACGCGGTATGAGTGTTATCGCGAAAAATATGGAAATATGGTGACAGCAAGAGCATCTTCAAAGTAAATCACACGTTAACTAAAATAGATATAATTCTTATTTTCCGAATTGGTTTTTCACTAAATTTATTGGAGAAATCTCATATTTACTAAAAATGAGATCGAATTATAATATATAAGTGAAGTGTAATTTTCATATTTTGAATCGATTTTAGAGGTGAGTTAAGTCCATAATTACTTTTTACGTAGTATCATAGCCACTTGTTAATATACTGAACTTTGATTGACAGGTTGTTGGATCTAGATTGGGCCACCTGTTAATATATTATGATCTCCTGCATTGATTGTTAGCAAGTTGTTTGACCTATATTGGGTCACCTGTTAACAGTGGCGGATCTAGGACCCTAAGTTAATGGGGACAATTTAAATATCTTAGTGGGGGCAATGGACAGCATGTTTCAAATCTTTGGGAAAGGGTTAGTTAAATAAATAAATAAAAAATATAGTTTATTAAATGTGAGGGGGTGCATTTGCACCCCCTGGAATCTACGTGCGTCCGCCACTGCCTGTTAATATATTATGATCTCATGTCTGGATTGTTAGCAGGTTGTTGGACCTAGATTGGGTCACGTTCGAATTGAAAATGACTCCTTAACGTGAGGGGAGGATGTTGGGAAAAATATCACATTTATTAAAAATGAGGCCGAACTATAGTATATAAGTGAGGTGTAAACCTTATCTTCTGAACCGATTTTAGAAGTAAATTAGACTTATAATCACTTTCTACAAAATTAGATATCGATAATCACTTTCTATATACATATTATTTTTTGAGTCGATTTTGGAATGAGTTACACATCGATAATCACTCTATTATTTCCTACACTCTTAATCGGTGGATGTCTTATTTCCATTTTAAGAGTTTTTCTGCTTTCATTCTCCTTCCAAATTTATTTTTCAGAACCGTATGGTAGTATGAGGTGTTACATATTATTCCCAGCATAGGGCACATTCATACGGTGTCCTTGTCCCATGAACATACTCATCACTAACCACATAAACTGCTTCCCTTATCTTCTGGCAACATAGCATAAAGGGTTCGATATGATATCTCTCTCATAACATTTAGGTGTCACTATTTTTGCCAAAGCATTCCCAAAATAATTCTTAGGGAAAGGGGTGGATTCAATCTACTGCGAAAATTAACACTAAACCAAACAAAAGTTGGATGGTTCTTGCTAGCCTTGGCTGCACTGCACCTCTCCATATATGAGCAGCAACAACTTCAAATCTGCTATAGGTTCTTACCCCTTCTTTTGAAGGTGTATCATTAGCCTTCTTCCTTAACCTTTTAACCTGTCTTGATTAGTATCACAACCTTCTATCTTAAAATATTTTTAATTAATAATATAAAAAATAAGAATTCACATGTATTTATTTTATAGATGAAAACTTATAAAAATAAGAAAATATCTTATTACGAGAAATATTACTTACTAGAATAACGACAGTAATCCGTAAACCAGTACACTTAGTAAGTTTCTAAGAGAAAGAGGTGAGTCACTAATGGACACTCTTAAATATCAAGTCTTTTTTAGTTAAAACTTTTCTAATCATACACTTTCATTATATATCTAATAATAATAATAACTTTTATCGGATGTGGAAAATAAAATAAAATTATTAAGTATTGAAATAGTATTTATAAGTTTTTAATAATAAAAATATAATAAACTTTAAATAAACTTCTTCAAAATAAATAATATTTTTATTCTCCAACATCACACCTAATCAGAACATTCCACGAAATCAAGACAAAAAACTTATACTTCATCAGCCAACTCCTCTTCATAAGCTCACTTCATTAACTCTCAAACGCATTAATGCTCTTATACTCTTATTTCTAAATGTATGTGGTTCCATCAAACGAAACACACATATAAGTAGTCGAGGAATACATGAACCAGATCAAAAGATCCTCACAATTTATTTTCATCAAAACAAGTCTAATAGGAACCAGTCGGGATAGTATAGTTTGGTTGTGGTTGACCCTCATTTCAACTCTCAAATAGAGATTTATTGTTCTAAAATCCTCAAGATCAAGGTAGAATCCTATAGAGACCCTCTTTCATAGATCGCATTTACCTCCAAGAAAGTATGAATGAATGAAATATGTACACACAAATGCATAACACACAAATGCATAACTCATCACACATCTCGAATGAGCCACTACTAGAATAAGGGGATTCAACGTCATACAACAACGTCAGTTGTAAATATAACCGATATTGTTTTACATGCGGTGGAAAAGTTGTAAATATAACTACATTTCCACGTCGGTTACAAATACAACCGTCGTAAAAAATATTACCACGTCGGTTATTTATTTAAACGACGTTGATAGTCTAAATATCAACGTCATTTAGTATTATAACCGACGTTGTATATTGATTTAACATCGTTTTCTTTTGTAACCGACGTTGATGATTATTATTTCAAAACTCCCAGCAACGCGATCTCTTCTATTTTTTTGCGCACTTTTCATCGTTTCTCCCTTTCTCACGAGTCCCTCTTCTACTGCCACCACCGCCGCCAGTGGTTGTTTGGGTCTTCTCTGCTTGTTGCCGTCGAGGATATTCGTGGTTCGCCGCCTACTGGTAAGGGTTTAGCCCCTATCTCCCTCTCTCGTTTGCTATTTCCCTTTGCAGTGACTGTTCAGTAAATTATTCAACTTGTTAGCATTTCACCCTGTAGAGTTCATCAGAAATGAGTCTCATTCCATGATTAAACGATATTTGGTAGTTTTGTATTTTTTTCTTCACAAAGGTAGAGAGCAGGAGGGGTTCTTTGTTTCATGCGTTCATTTCTCTCTCTCTATTTTTTTTTTTATGATAAACTTGTGATATTTGTGTTATAGTTCTCACAAATTATTAGTTGTTTGATGAAGTGATGAATGATGCAGTGGCTTTTTGTTTGTTAGGGGATATAAGCGGTTTATGAAACGTAAAGACCTAGAGGCATCAATTTTTCTCAAGGATGACTGCTTGAAGATCAATTGCACTGTTGGTGTTCTGGTGATGTCGTGTACTGATTCTTCTATGTTAAACGCAATAAAGGTTCCTAAATCTGACATAAGGGCAGATTTAACTACGATGGTGAGGTTTCCTACTTAACTCTCCTACCTAAGTCTCAATTAGGGTTCAGTATATTGTACTGAAAGTTGGTTTTTTATCATTTTTGTTTCTACATTATTTGTTATTTGAAAGTTGGTTCTCATATAACCATATTCTTTTATTATTGTGTCCATTGTAACTATGATGAAATCTAATGCTTTCCAGTATTTTAGGCAAAATTAACGTCGGTTATTTAAATGACCGACGTTAAAAATTTTGTATTTTATGTCGGTTGTCCCACTAACCGACGTTAATTTAACGTCGTCTGATTCAACGACACCACGTTAATCGACGTTAAATGTCCAATATAACTGACGTAAAAAGGCCTTTTTCTAGTAGTGAGCATAACTTGGAATTTCACGTTGTTAAGCCTCTACTTAAACTTCACAAATGACCAAGCATAACTTGGATTTCACTTTATTAAGCCAAAACTTGGATTTCTCAAAACACACAAATAACTCGCAATTAAATCGCAACTCATTATATTAGCACAAACCTCAAGGCAAACAAAATCCTATTGAGGCTTAGGAGTTGTCTCTCTATCCAAAATTTTCATAAGTACCCATACATGAGACATTTCTCACTCCCCTTTTACCTTGAATGAGAATACGTGACGTCTTGAAATGTTACGCTATGCAACGTTTTGATATGTTATGTTACACAATGCCTTGATATATTATGATACATGACACCTCACGTGTTCTCTTCTAAGATTTGTCCGAAAAGTTAGGGAGAAGGTAGAATGAAAAATAGAGAATTTAATGCTTATTATATATGTAGAGTCGAGCTTTTGAATATTAAATTCAACTAATAATATTTTTTAAATTGTTAATAGTTTTACATATCTTTTTAGAATATAAAAAACTCTGCAATTATCTTTTTAAAATATTAATAACCTCACAATATTTTAAAATATTAATAATTTTACAAATGTTTTAAAATATTAATAATCTCATAATATTTTTTAAAATATTAACAATCTCACATTATTAGTTTCTAACTACTCATGATTATTAGATAATCTTAAATTATTAAATTGTTATTTTCAGTTATTATTTTCTTGTTAATATATGATACATTGTACATTGCTATTTAAATTTAAAACCATCACAGTATAATGGAAAATGCATGAGTTTCAGTATGTTCTTTTCTTTCAAAGTGGTATCAAGAGCCTTATGCTCTAAGTGCCGAGTGAAAAAAAGAGAGTCGAAAAAAACGTTTGGGTAAAGGGTTCTTCGGTGTCCAACCCAAAACTATCACTGCCGCAAGAACAGTTGACAAAACCCTCAACCTCCGTTGAACCCTAACTTTGTTTTAATTTTCTTCTTTTTGGGGTGGTGGTGGGTCGTCGTCAATGCTGGTGGTGAGGACGAAGAAGAGGACGGCGGCGAGGGCGACTACGACGACACTGTCAAGGGCGAACCAGGAGCACTGAAGGCCAAATTTTGATTTGGCGAGATCTTGGGAGAGTTGGACTTCACATAGAAGGCGAAGTTGAGTCCTTGGGAGAGTTGGACGTCGCGGACGACGGGGAGGGGGAGGTAGCGGTAGAGGAAGGGACTCGTAGTTTAAAAAAAAAAAAAGAAGAAAAAATGAGAAGAGAAAAAGAAAAAAAGGTAAGAGAAAAAGAAAAAATGACAAAAGTTATAAATGGAATGATCGTGTCACAATTGTCAAAGAAAATCAATTATGATAATTGATGTTTACAAATGAAGGTCCTTTTGGGATCCCAAGATATATGGGATGTAGTGGAAGATGGGTACTAAGAACCTACATTGAGAAAGATACGAGTGAAAGATAAATCGGCCTTGTATTTTCTATACAATGCGGTGGATGAATCACGACTATTTAAAGCCATCACAATTTAATGGAAAATACTGTGATGACTCTAAATAGTCGTGTACAATGCACCATATTAACAAGAAAATAACAACTGAAAATAACAACTTAATAATTTAAGACTATCTAACAAAACTCTTTCATAAGCTTAAATTTGTCCTTCTTTCTTGTTAACTAATCTTAAATTATTAAGTTGTTATTTTCAGTTGTTATTTTCTTATTAATCTGGTACATTGTAAATGGCTATTTAGAGCCGTCACAGTATTTTCCATTAAACTGTGATGACTTTAAATAGTCGTGATTCATCCACCGCATTGTACAGAAAATACAAGGTCGATTTGTCTCTTTCACTTGTATCTTTTTCAATGCAGCAATCTGGTTCACAGTTTGGTCTTCGTCCTCCGCAGATTTTTGGTACTCATCTTCCACTACATCCCATACATCTTGGGATCCTAAAAGGACTTTCATTTGTAAATAGCAATTATCATAATTGGTTTTCTTTGACAATTGTGACACAGTCATTCCATTTATAACTTTTGTCAATTTTTTTTTTTCTCTTCTCTTTTTTTCTTTTTTTTTCTTTTTTTTTTAAACTACGCGTCCCTTCCTCTACCGCTACCTCCCCCTCCCCGTGCCCCGTCGTTTGTGGTGTCCAACTCTCCCAAGACCTCAACTTCGCCTTCTTCACGTCGTCCAACTCTCTAAAGATCTCACCAAATCAAAATCCGGCCTTCCGCTCTTGGTTCGCCCTTGACAGCATCGCCGTAGTTGCCCTCGCCACCATCCTCTTCCTCATACTGGCGCCGACGACGACCCACCACCACCCCAAGAAAAAGAAAATGAAAACAAAGTTAGGGTTCAGCAGAGGGTGAGGGTTTTGTCAACTGTTCCTACGGCGTTGATAATTTTGGGTTTGACACCGAAAAACCTTTTATGCTAACGTTTTTTCGATCTCTTTTTTTTTTTACTCGACACTCAAAACATAAGGATCTGATATCACTTTGAAAGAAAAAGAACGTACTGAAACTCACTGTATTTTATATTATATTATTATGATTTTAAATAGCTGTGTATAATATATTAGATTAAAAAAAATAACAATTAAAAAGTTTTATTAGATAATCTTAAATTATTAAATTGTTATTTTCAGTTATTATTTTTTTTAATTTAGTACATTATACACAATTATTTAAAGTTATCATTGTTTAATGAAAAATACAATGAATTTCATTATGTTCTTTTTCTTTCAATGATTATTTTTTTTTAACTATTTTTATTTTATTTTATAAGATATTTTATTTTATTTTTTAAATCCAATTAAATATTTTATTTAATTAAATAATTAATATATATATATATATTATATTTAAAAAAAAAAAAAAGTAAGACTTTAGAATTTGAACACTTCGATCCAGAAATGAGATTTCAGTAGGCTCTAGCTCTTCTCCTGGAGCCACCTTTGCCCAATTGTTCACGAAGGGCATCACGCTGGTCGCATCGGTCTAATTCGAGAGGCAACAACTCCAATGGCAAGGCCTTCACCACCATGAAACCTTGTTAATTGAACCAGCAGTAGGCTTATATTTTTTATATATATCTTTTTCTTTTTTATATTTTCCTTTTTCTTTCACTATTTCACTTCCTTTTTCATTTTAAGAACTACCCTGTCTACTTTTTTAAAATTAATTTTTTGAACTCCTTAAAACCTATATCTAATGCTTCTAATGATAGTGATTCCAATCACTCAGAATCTGAAAAACTTTCATAATAAAAGAAGTGGATAATAGAATGGTAAAATTGGATAAATGAGCCTATAAGAAGAGAGAGGAAAAAATTGAATAAAACATTGTTGATAATCATACTACAATTATATATCTACTAGTATGATATATTTCATATCAGATTTTTATTTCTCACGTAAATGTTTAAATCCATTAAAAACTTGCATTAAAATAACATATGTAAATTATATAAGAATCAAACTAATATTAAAAACATTTTATAAAAACTAAAAATGTATTTTGTAAAAAATATATTAAAATATATTATACCACATAAATTATCATTAATTTTTGTAAAAATCAATCTCATAAAAGAAATTATAAAAATTATTTTACTATATTCCATATTTGATAAAAATAAAAAATATATTTTTATCATATACTAAGAATTTTTTGTTCTTTTTTAATTATCTTTGATTCAGATATTCGCTCTCTCATCTCAATTGTATTTGCAATTTTCACATCATCTACTTATAAGAGTATTGTATTGGAGTTTCTTCATAAATTTAAAAAAAAAAAAAAAAAACGAAAAATGTGAAAAAAAAAATTGTAAAGAGTAAACGACATCTCGATCCAAATTGAAGTAAAGATGTTTTATCTAAATTGAATAAAAAACAAAAATATAAAAAAAGTGACTAGGAAAAAATTAATTTCAAATTTTAATTTTGAAATAAAATTTAAATTTATCTAATTTTAAATAATTAAATTATTACTATAAATTTTAAAATTATAATTTTCTTTTAACTTTTTCTATACAAATAACATATTTTATTGTGAATATATCAATTTTTTTTATAAAAATAAATTATTTTTAATTTTTTATCAAAATGGTTAAATTTACACTTAATAGGTAGAATCATAAGTCAAAATTAAAGCTAAATGAATAATGAAAACTTTAAAATATAATAATCATATGGATAAAATATGTTTTTCATTCCTAAAAAATAAGAAATAGGTTAAAATAATTTATACATAATCTTTCATATTAGTTTGATTTTTATAAAATTTAAACTTATTATTTTTATGTATACTCAAATATTAAATTAGAAAAATTTATATACCCATCGATATAATATTCACGTACAGAGATAAACTCGTTTAAAGTTGAAATACATTCATTATAATAATATTATAATATACTTTAAAATAATTATTAAATAATAAAAATCATAAAATAGCAAGATATCCAACCCTTTATAATTAATATAATAAAATAATATAATTTATTTACTTATTTGATACTAATAAGAAGTTTATATAGAATTATGTTCACAAATGTTTACATATACAATCATATATCCTTTCTCATATATTTTACTTTATCATCGAAAAATTATCATTATATTTAATAAAAAAAATCATATCTTTTATATAATAAATTTTTAAATAATACTTAAAATTAACAAAAAATATAATTTTTTTTCACAAATTTTTTATATTTTATAAATAAAAAATTAATAAAAATTATTTTTTATTATTTTTCAAAAAAAATTCATAAATAAATTTACGAAATTTTTTTTACAAACAACTAATCAATAGAAAATACTTTTACGAATAAATATATATAAAAAAAATTGATAGATAAATTTATGAAAATTTTTTATAAAAATAAACTTATAAAAAATATTTAATAAATAATTAACTTTTTTTTTCATAAAAAAATCTATAAAAAAATATTTCATAAACAAATAATTTTATTCTTATAAAATTGTAAAAGTATCAAGTATAATTTTAAAAAAAAATAATAGAAAGTTGAAAATATTTTATCTAAATTCATATTAATTATTTTTAGTTAATATATCGAAATCTTAAAAAATATTTTTTAAAATAGAGAAAAGTTGAGTTGGATGTACTAACGGCCAACTATAGTTAATGCATTATTAACATATACCAACTAAATGTAATAAATATACGTCTATAAGAGTCTTGAAATGAACGCAACATAGAGTTTTCTACAAAGAAAATAATTTTCCTAAAATCCTTATTTTCAAGTGTAATAAGTGACCATACAAATATATTCAAACATTAAATAAAAAATAATAATTAAATTGAAACTTAATTTTTATTATTTATAAACATAAACAAAAAATTATAACTCATCTTAATAAATAGGATTGAGAAATTTTTAAGTGGTATGAGAATCTTGTTAGAATTAAAGCCTAACTTATTTTTATAAAATCGGCTCAATAAAGAGAGGTTTACACCATTATATAAATCTTAATTTGACCTTGTACTGGATAGGTATCGACTTATCCTTAATCGGCCACTAGACCGAAAGGGTTCCGTCCTAGGCCGATATCATCTCGACTTATCCTAACCAGGTAACACACATTCTCATTTTACTCTCTATACTTATTCTAAACCTGTTGATCTCTTACTGACTTGAGCGTGAGAGTACAATCACAGCGTGAGAGTACAATCACAGGTACCCCTCCATTTGGTGAGCGTGAGAGTACAATCACAGGTACCCCTCCATTTGGTCCACCAGTGCAGTGTAAAAAAAAAAAAAATCGATTTCTTTAATATTATTGTACAAAGAAACGAGTGGCTACGTAATTCTTTTTCCTCACCTTTCATTTTTATGTTAACTTGTAGTGTGAGTCATTCAATAATGGACACGTTTCATTAAACTCTTTCTGTACGTACAAATGTAACCTAGATATATAAGCAAGTACATGCAAACTCAGACATATACGGAATTATACAAGAAGAAAAATGATAAGCGTTTTTGCTTCTCATAGTGTCCTTCCAAATCAAGAAACTCCCAAGGGTCGTTTATGGTTATCAGATAGTGACCAAGTGGTGGAATCAACGCACACACCCATTATCTATGTTTACGAAGCAAAACACAATGATGGCATCATGGAGAGGTTGAGGAACTCACTTGCTGAGATTTTAGTGCAGTACTATCCAGTAGCTGGCAGATTGAGTTTAGCAGAAAGTGGTCGGATTGAAGTGGATTGCAATGCTAAGGGAGTGTTATTGCTTGAAGCTGAAACCACAAAATCAGTAGGTGAATATGGAGACTTTTCACCTTCTGAGTCTGTCAGGGAACTTGTTCCAAAAATTGATTACACTAAACCCATGGGGGAAATTCCTCTGATGCTTGTGCAATTCACAAGATTCCATGGTGCTGAAGTCTTTGTTATTGGAGTGGCTATCCATCACTTTTTGACTGATGGGTTTTGTGGTATTCATTTCATCAATTCTTGGGCAAAGCTGGCTCGAGGAGAGACACTAGAGCCACATGAATTGCCATATCTGGAGAGAACAATACTCAAACTTCAAAACTCTCCATCATCATCACCGTGCTTTGATCACCCCGAGTTGAAGCCTCTACCACTAAAACTAGGAAGCTCTGACATCGATGCTGAGGAAAGGAAGCAGATAAGTTCTGCGTTACTGAAACTAACCCCACAACAAGTGGAGCAGCTGAAGAAGGAGGCCAACAATGAACAACCCTTGAAAGAAGGGGTAAGATCTTATAGCAGATTTGAAGCTATTACTGCTCATATATGGAGATGTGCAGCAAAGGCTCGTGAACTTGAAGAGAATCAACCAACCGTAGTTCGGTTCAATGCTGATATCCGCAGCAGACTAATTCCTCCTCTTCCTAGGAATTACTTTGGGAATGCTTTGGCAGCAACGGTGACACCGAAATGTTATGTTGGAGAAATTGTGTCAAAGCCATTGAGCTATGGTGCAGAAAAAGTAAGAGAAGCAATTGAAATGCTTTCAAATGAGTACATAAGGTCACAATTGAAGAGTGTTTTAGGTGAGGAGCAATTGGATTGCATAAGGGCTTTGTTCGCAGGAGAAGGAGTGCGTAGTAATGTCCCTTTTGCAGGGAATCCGAATCTTCAAATCACAAGCTGGTTGAGCATGCCTGTGTATGAAGCAGATTTTGGGTGGGGAAAGCCTGTGTATTTTGGGTTGGCATTTGTGGCTCCACAAGATAGGGCAGTGCTTCTTCTAAGTCCAGATGGAGATGGATCCATTATTGTGAACATGCACTTCCAAGTAGCACATTTTCAACTTTTCAAGAAACTCTTCTACGACAGTATATGAAATTGCTCGCGTAATGAGAACTCTACCTTCAGCTTTGGCGTTGGCAAGTGTTATATGTAATATAATTTTCTCTGTTTAATAAAATTTCTGTTTGGATTGAAAAGATGATTTATACACATTGTTTGATTGAATGAAAATCATGCAAGTGGAAAGGGTGAAATGATGAGTCCAAATAAATTTTACGATAATTTATAAAAAAAAGCACAAGTTGGTAGCAGTTTTATTGTATTGATAATCTTTTTTATGATTGTGAATTAGTTAAAAACAAGTTTTACATTTACAGACTAAGTTATAACATTAGATAACTATTAATTATTGATGTATTTGGTAACTTAAATAAATGATGAAATAAAAAAAGTCTTTAATTTTTATTATATATATAACTCTTTCTATCTTCTTTGATTGTTTGATTATTATGTTTCAACTTAATACATAAATACAACAAGACTCAAAAACCATTTCCTACATACCATCTCCAAGTGAGAACTGTCTACACATATATATATATATATATATATATATATATATATGCTTTAATAATCTGCATCTACTCAAAACATGCTCCCCAGACTATAATATATAGAAAACAATAATTAAAGATTATATAATTTACTTTAACCAAAATAATATAAAAAAATAATGATATATGAGTACTTGTTATTTTTAAACATTTTTTTATCTTTATTTTTCTCCTTTATCACATCTAGTATTTATAAAATTTATATTTTTTTTCTTTTTAAGTGTTATTTAATATTGTTGATGTGTATATATATTTTTCTTTTAAAAACTATTTCTTTCAACAATACATTTATCTCCAACATCTCATCTATAAAAATACAACCATTATTTTATTTAAGTAATAATTTGAATATAACATAATTGTTTTATTCAAAAGGAACATAAGTCATCCAAATACTAGTTTTTTCTCATACATAAAATAAATAAAAAATACATATATTATTTCATCAAAACACATTTTACAACGAAATCATTGTAACTCAATCACTTCTCTACACTTCAAGTTTCTATCCTAAAATTCAAAATAAAAAATAATTTCTAATATTTTTTTTACCTAAATTTATTTTTTTCTAAAATATTCTTTACCAAATAGAACTTTAAATGTATTTAATCACAAAACTAATTATATTATTATAAATACAAGGTAGTTTGGATTTATTAAAGAGAGATTTTGGTTAATACTTTTAAATTTTAAAAACGATGAGAAATGAATAAGATATCTTATATAGAAAATAAAGATTTTAAGGAAAAAAATATTTTAAAAGTTAATAATTTTAAAATAATAAAAAATAAAATATTTAATTATATATATATATATATATATTTTCAAAACTTAATTATGTTATTTTTATTTTTTATTAAATAAAACCTAAATATCTAAAATTTAATTTTATCTAAACATTTACAGTTTTTATTATTAGATATTATTTTTAAAAATTGTAATTTTTTTATAAAAAATATTATTAATTATTTTTAGAAAGATATATTTGTGAAATAATTTTTATAACTATTAATATATTCATAATTTTTTTTTATATTCATAAATAAATTATATAATTATATATAATTAAAAATTATTATACAATTTGTAATTATATTTTTATTAGTATAAATATATTGTAAGCAAAATATAATTAAATTGTAAAATAATTTTTTAAAGACATACTTATCTGTATATATGTTAACTTTTAATTAAATTTAGATATATAATATTATAATAAATATTTTTAGTTAAATTTATGTTATTTTTTTACTTTTAATTAGTTATAATCAAATGACTTAAAAAACAGTCAAATTTTTTCAACCCTTTTTCATTTATAATTTGATAGACAGTGATAGTTTCTATTACGGATATCACACACAAGGGCATATTTATATCTTCAGAAGTGCAAAAACATATTTTTACCATGCGTATATTATATATTATGTCGATTTAAAAATAATACTAGTTAAAGAAAATAATAACAATTTTATAATTAAAGAAATACTATAGAAATTACTATTTTTATTATAATTAATGTTATATGTACATATAAAATTAATCATTCCAAATCTCGAGATAGTGAGAACATTGAAATGTTGAAAGAAACTTCTAAAAATATGATTTTAATGTGTATAAACTCATTTTAAGTTATTGAAAAATTGGACCACTAAAGCTAAAATCCACATAACATTAAGACCCTTAAAAAATAGTTAAGCAATGCTCATAAGTTTATTGGAATAAATTAATAGAATTAATTTTGATAAGATTTTAAGTAAATTTTACTGAAAATTTTTTAAAACAAGTTATCAAAATGTCATAAAGTTTCTTCATATACAAGTTTTTCAAGCACTCAAAAGTCTCTATATGTGAATCACAACTGAAGCAATCACTACATTGTTAAATATGCAGACTCTTAAGTTTTTAACTTCACTTCTTCTTAACTTCAAACAACCAACTTTGGATGTGAAGAACACAAATAGACACACTTGCAGAATGCAGAATCATTTGCCATTTAAGTTCCACAAAATCTTCATATCTCACATTAATATTCTGCAGATGAAAATCCTTATTCTTTTCCCTTATGTAACCACGGAAAAATTAATTCCACACTCTTCATCTCCCCACACACCAACTGTTACTAACACTCTCCCCACTATATAAATCCCAAGCAAGTTTTCACCAAAATCATCCACACTAAGCGAAAAAACACACCTTATTATCTTCTAAAGCTAATGGCTTCCACTCACACCCCCTTTATTCTTGTTGCTCTGGTGATTACTGCATTGGTTTCACATGCATTTGTGGCTGACTCTAGACCACTTTCCAATCCATCTTCCACCCTAAGCCTTGCTTTCAGGTTGAAGCTGGAGGGTGAACCCTCTAACTGTTGGGAATCACTGTGGCATATGCAAGCATGTAGTGGAGAAATCATAACGTTTTTTCTGAATGGTGAGACCTACCTAGGGCAAGGTTGCTGTGAAGCTATTAGGGTGATTGGACATGACTGCTGGCCTAACATTGTTGGTTCTCTAGGGTTCACCTCTGAAGAAACTGATGTGTTGGAGGGATATTGTGATGAGGCTGTTCATTCACCACCACCACCATTACCTGTAGATCCTTAAATGGGTTTCTTAGTATGTGTCAAATATATAACAATGTCATTGGACATTGATGAATAAATAATAAAAATAGATTTTTGTTCCTTTTCTATGGAATTTCTATGTTATGATTGCACTCTGAATATATAATGTGTGTTTCTTTGCAGAAACATTTCCCTTCTTGATTTATTTTAGTTTGACTATTTCTGTAGAATCTGAAATCTTTGATTCATTAAATCACTTGTTAATTAAATCATACCAAAAATGCATGATATATTCTCAAATAGTAGAGTTGCAGTTCCAAATATGCCTCCTCAAACAACAAATTGTGTGCAAAGAGTATGTCAATCTTGAACCACACAGGAATCAAATCAAAATCACAATTAATAATACCCATTTTAATACAAGAGATGAGTTGAGGAACCTTATACAAATCTTGATTTGCTTTATGCCTGAACTAATTTGATTTGTATACATATTTTTTCTGGGACACATCTTATTTCTAATGAATAATCGCAATAAGAATAGGAACTCAACTTTGGATGAGAAGAGCATATAGAAGCACATTCCAAGTATCAGGAACACCAGCTAGACACCAGTGGCTGCAATCCAAGCCCCTATGCCCTCCAAAGCCATAAACAGAAGGGTGACCATCTTTCCTTAACTGTGAAAGAGTAGTAATGTCCAACAAATTCACAGGCTTTTGCATGGATCTTAAAACTTTCTCTAACACCAACTCTGCTGGGTGTGGTCTTCCTGGATACTTGGATCCTGAAATTGGCCTAGTTTGCCCCTCACAACTGTTTGCTGCAGGCTCACCCCACTCATTTGCACTGCAACAATTCAGCCACATGTTAACTCCAATTTCACAAAATTATGAAGAAATTGATATCAAAATCATTTGTAATGTTACCCTCATTATGATCAATTTAGTGGCAGCAGATACTTACTTGGCATGATCTGGAGAGACCCCTTGGAAGAAAACCCTTGTTTGTGTAGGGTTAACATTGTTGTCTACCCATCTGGCCCATGTATTCAATGCTTTCTCATATGCAACCAATCGATCCATGTCTCTAAATGTTTGATTCCCTTCTTGAACGAAATCCCATCTACAAAATTACAAGAAAGAGATACAGTGTTACAGATTTTGCATGTGAAGTGTGATGAAGGGTGAAACTAGCTTATGGAGTTTTACATACGGTTGTTTTCTTCCTGTGTGAACCCACCAATGCCAAGAGTCAAATATCAATACATCTATTCCTTCCCACGTTTTGGCAGCTTCAATTGAATCTAGTTTTAGAACTCGACCAATTTTTTCACCAACAATGTCCACCAGCAATGCATTGCGTGAGAACATCAACTTAACATTATAGGTCTGCAAATTATGTGACACATTAAGTTATATGGGATTAACCCAAGAACTGAACCTGAAGTTTAGCTTCTCACTGAAACAAGTTTCAAATTTCAAGTTTCAAATTAAATTACTGTTTGCAGGCATGTTTTGTATGAGAGAATGAGTAATACCTACTGTCATACCAAACATATGCTATATGAAAATACATCTTGTAAAGTTGTGTGGAAATAAAACGATTTGTTTATCAGTCATTGATGATTAATTGTTAATCTTCAAACTTTGTGAGCTGAAGTCAAAAGAAGAAAGTGAAAATTATGAGGAAATGCATGTAGTAGACCATTGCCAGATCCCTTTTTCCAACTGGGTCAGTGCCAGATAATAAAAATGTTAAGGAATCTAGCTAATCATATATACATCAATAGTTAAATTGGCTATTATTCATATCGTTGTGGACCAAGGTAATGATTAGTGACAAGTTTCAATCATTGAATATATAGTTAAGCACTAGGTTCTTAAAATAAGTATTTTCACATAACAGTATAATTTTAAGACCAATTATGATATTCATTCCAAACTAAAAAGGCTCGATCTATTATTAATTATTTTTCTAGTCTATGTAATTTAAGGTGAATTTGGTTTTGATTATCTAATCTTTTTTTAAATTACTTTATATAATGACTTTGAAAAGTATTAGTCTTTTATATAATGTGTATTCCGATTGCTTCAAAATGTCAAATCACATATGCTTATTTTTTCACAATAGCTATTAATTCAATAACTAGGTATTACTTAATGCAATTATGCTATATAAAACACTGTGAGGATAACTTAACAAAATTCGTGTCTTTCTTCCTCGTCATATGTTGGTGTGTTTTCAAATATTACTTTGGTTCTTCTATTATCTGTCTGAATAATAACAAACATGTGATCACTGTTCAATGATGGAAACACGACACCAAAGCATTACATCAATCCTTTTCAATTTTTGTCAACACCACCTTCCTTCTATGAATATTGTCGGGTTACTTGTTTTCCTTACATGTGTTATTGGAATCTATTATACCTTGAGACTGATATAGTTAACTAAGACCAGTTGTTAGAATGTATTAAAAATATATATTACATGATTGCTATGCAATTATCATTGTTTGACTACAATGCTCTATTTAATCTCAATATTATCCATGCATGAATGCATGCAATCCACATTAAATTTTATTTTGCAATGGAGTCAAAATTGGAAGCACAACAACCTCGACATAGCTAAAATAATTGGTGTGAATATCAGATTGTGTACATATGACAGGTTTGAGTTGTGACAGTGACTAAGAGAGAAGAGGAAGAAAATTAAGCAAAATAAAAGCCATAAAAGGAGATCTAACCGGGAAGGTGAAAATGGAGACACCACCATCTCTCACTAAGGTGTATTGGGCATGTGGCACAGCTGTGTGAAGCATGCAAGTGAGTGACTGCCATTGATTCAAACTCAATGAGTCCCCCACAAACATGAGACTCTTCCCTTTTAGTCTTATTAAGAAATCTTCACCATCGAATCTGCAAAACAACAAGGTTCATTCAAAATTCTGATAAGTGGGCCCAACACATTTTGCATATCTTTCAAATGGTTTTTTGTTTGGATCTAATTTAGAATGTGATCCTGATTGAAGACAAATTTGTTGAAAGCAACCTCACAACAGCATACACTTAATGGAGGAAGACTCTTCTGATTTATGCATTAAATTTATGAGGTAGTTCAAATATATAAACCTAACAACCTTACCTAATTAGTTGATGACTCGAGGGGAGATTTCAGAGGAAACGATGATATAAAAATAAACAGACAGAAGAAACATGTTGTCTTCTGTTGGTTAAAGGATCACAAATCACAAACATAATGAAAGTTTTACAATAAGGTCACAGTTTCATTGCATTCTTATCACTGTAAGAAATTGCTGCTACAGTGCAGTAACAAAAATTTCAAAAACCTTAATGTGAACAAAAACATGGTCAAAGATAATTGTTTAAAACCATAAACATCATATTACTATTCCTAAATTAATCAGATATCTGAACAGTTTAATAAAGTTAAATGCAGAAAAATGTGGTCTACAGCTTGATAAGATCAGTCATCTAACAAGTTCAGCCTTTTCCAAAGAAACAGCTTTTGTTTGTTCGTTTCTTTTATTTTTCTTTTCTTCCTTTTCATCATGAATGAGAAAATTTTTCAATCAATAAAAGGATATTTATCTAATGGTAGCTAAGAAATGAAAACTATGCCAAATTGAAGTTAAATTTCTCACATAAAATGAACAAATAAAAATAGATACGCTATCAAACTCTTCTTCAAGATAGTAAAATCACAGAGAAAAACTGACTGATGCAGCTTACTTGTAAATGTGGTTTGCTACCACAAATATGACTAGTGAAATCTACATTTGTCACAATAAACAAGTAAAACGTCCTTTCATAGTTCAAATATTTTCCTTTTCAAGTTGTCGTATAGAGTTTTTAGAGTTAACAACTGGGCCATGAGGAATCAAGAAATCTCCATCTGATATTACATTTATTGTAATTGAGACATTTTCTGGTTTCAATGTTCTTAATCTTGATTTTTACATCATAAAGTCATTATTAGAAAAAGTTCCTTTACCCATATAAGGTGCACTTATCAATTAGTTGTTGACCAGTACTCTTCATGGATTGCGTCGTATAGTTCCAAAAGTAAAAGGATTTTCATTGCTTGAAGAAAAAGAAGATACTAGTTAAAGATACTTCCTCTCTAGTTTTAACTACGTGTTATAAAATGAAAATTTCTATACTTTTCTTTTTTTCTCGTGACTGTGTAAGTGTTTTCTAGTTCTCAAATGGCCATCCTAACTATGCAATTAGAAGTTTAGTAACAACAAAGCTACGTAATTTGCTGTTGAAAATTACCAACAAAAAACAAAGTGCAATAAAGAAAGCAAGTATCAGTAGCAGTATCAGAGATCATTCATTCAAAAATCATTTAGTAAAAATCACACAGTTTTCACAATGATCGAAGTTATTTAAAGAAAAGAAAACTGGAGAAATTCTATGCAAGACATTTTCCAAACGAGCAATGATACACGTACACCGTTAAATGCAGTATGTACACAATTGAGATAATAAAATCAAATTTAAAAGAAGTAATTTGTATAAAGTGGTGCAAATCTTATCTTATAAATTGATTTTGTGGGATTGAATTAAGTTTAAAGCCTATTTCTATTATGCTATCACACAGCATATCTTAATAAAGTTGTTGGATCTATAGTATTACCACTTACTTACAAATATAATCTTATAAATATGTCTTAAAAATGTATTTTCAGTCACGTTATTTTTATAAAGTTGAGAGATTAATTTTGAGGATAAGTTAGTAACTTTATTTTAGAAGTGAAATAAATATATATATATATATATATAATTTTATTAAAAATAATACAATATTATTTGTGGAATTGGAATATAAACATATTTAGTAAAAATTTACAAAAACTTTAACTTGATATTTTCCTTAATAATCCATATTTTATCTAGGGTTCAACCTTATCCCAGATAGAAAAGTTTACTAAATTGTGAAGAATTTGTTTCTTTCTGTATGTTTTAACTTAGTTGGGAATTGCCTTCTTCCATTTAAAAGTCAAACAATCAACCAAAAAATTGACAAGGAATAGTTTGTATTTATACACACTTTTAATACAACATTTATACACAAATATGATAGAAAAAGAGGAAAATTAAATTACTATTAAAAAGCGTATAAAACATAACTTCCCACTACACCCATTTCTCTCACTGCAACTAATTAGTCGTATTAAATCATTTTATCTTTCTCTTTCTCCATTAAGTATTAATTGTTTTCTTTTGTACAATAGCGTTAATTCATTAATTACTGAAATTAATGTTTTTATAAATGATTTTATGATTAATATTAATTTTAATACATTAAGTATTATCTCTTATTTCTCTTTAATTGTTAAATTTTTATATATTAATAAAAAATATTATAATAAAAATAAACTTTTGTATATGCATATATAATAATTTATTTCTTAATGTATATTCTTCATTATTAATTAAAATAATTTTTTATTTTTTATTTTTTAACTTAAGTATATATTTATTAAATTATTAGTTTAAAAATATATTTAAATTATTTCTAATAATTAATATGACTATAATATTCAACATTAGTGCATTCCAATTTTATAAATAAAAAAAAAAGTTAAAAGAAAATATATAAATTTGAGAAAATTTAATTTAAATATGCATATAGTATTTAATATTATTATTATTAAAGCATTTATTAATTTATTCCGTCTGGTCTTAATATATAAGATATTCCTAATATAATTAGATACGTCAATAAAAATAATTAATTCAGTTTATTTTTTAAATTTTTAAAATAATGTTATCAATATATCAATTTATTATTAATGATTTTTAAAATTATTTTTTTATTATTTATTAATAAAAATATATATTCATGATATTTTATAAGAGCAAAAAAAATATAATGCTGCACATAAACTATAAAATACCTTATAAAAAAATCATTAATTTTTTCTAAAATATGTATTATATTAAAAATTAAAAAAAAAACATTTATTATTAAACATTTATTATTAAACATTTTTCTCTCATCTTTTGGTTTTAATATAAGTATATATATATATATATATATATATATAATTTCAAATAGTTAATTTTGATTTAATATATTTAATATATAGAGATACTAATTAAAAGTTTTGAATTTCATAAATACAATAATGAATATTTAAATTAAATACTTATTTATATGTTTATAAATAAATAATTAATAACGTTAAAAGCTACATTAATATCTGTGCAATAAATATTATTCAACGTAAAATATTTGATATTCTTTAAAATTAATAACTCCATTGAAGTTCAGTTATATTACATATACACCATTCATTCTAAAAATAAGAGTTACAAATAAGAAATAATTTGTTTTTAATTTTTTTTAATATACTACGTTGAAGCCCCATATACAATGTCATTTTTTTAAAAAATTTATAAATAAATTCCAAATTTTATAAAATAATATATTTATTAAAAAATAAAATTATGTTGAAAGAGGGACAAATTTATTATTGTTCATGTATGAAAGAATCTCTGCCATGATTGTGTGCTGAAAGAAGTATAATTCTATATTGAAGTCAACATATCAGTTGGCTGAAAAGGCTTAATTCTGGAGACATGAAAAACCATGAAAGAAAACCAGAAATCCCAAGCAAAAAACCATGAAAGAAAACCAGAAATCTCAAGCAAAAAACCATGCATGGTGAAAACACTCAAATAGCATGGAACTGATAGAAAGAAAAAGAAAAAGCACTGTCACAAAGAGAGAGAAGAATGAAGATATGCACCTTGCTAAGTTGCACCCTGTTGGTTGCCATCTATATTTGAAATAGAACTTATCTGGTCTACCATTTTTCTTACAATCAAATTGCTGTTCTATGAAGGAACACAGTGAGCTTTCATAAAGAGGGTATGACTCATCATAAACCCAGCTTCCTTGGAACAAATCACAACCATTCTTTACAAAGCTTCCTCCACTTTCATGTATCAGAATGAGAAGGGTAAGAAACTGCACAACAAAGGTGGAGAAAGACCACCCCATGGGACTGAAAAAATGGTGGTGGTGATGAAAGGTGGAGGAAGGAAAAGGTGTGGTTAAAGATGGTGCTCAGAAAACATATATATAACGAATAGAGAGAGAGGTGGTGTTTGGAATTTGAGTTTTATTTGTAAATATGACGCAAGATGGTGGAATTGCTACCAGCCAAAAATGATGATGGAAGAAAGCGGTTTCAGAAGTAACTGTGTAATTTTGTATGGATGAATTAATTATAAAGTGGGGCATGATTTATAGTATATTTGTTTAGAAAAAAAATACTTGGTTATGTGTGTGAATATTTTTAATTTTATTTTTAAAATTTTAAATTATATTATTTAAAAATATATATAAATTTAACTAAAAAAATTATTTTAAAGTATAATTTAAAGAAAATTATATTATAAAATATTAATATAAACAAAACTAGTTTTATTAAAACATAAACTCAAATATATATTTAAATAAAATCAAATTTAAAAAAAATGAATTATTAACTTTTTATTGATAACTTTATTCTAAAAAAATTAGAATAAAAATTATTAATAGATAACTAGTATAAATATTTTATATCCGTATATATTTCGTTGTAATCAAAATAGTAAATATTTATTAAAAATATTTATTCTACATGTATGGCGGATCATATTTGTGAATAATTTCTTTTTACCGTAAGAGGAAAAGAGAGGAGAGAGAAAGTAACATTAATGCATTAAAATAAAAAATCACAATTGATTTTGGTCTATGTTAAGAGATTTTATTATACGCGCTATTATAATTATGTGAATTTCATATAGGGGTTTATTTGTATTTTTCAGAATTATATTTTTAAAAATATTGTAATTGGAATGTTTATAAGGACGATTAAATGGGTATCACTTGCATTTGTTTAAGAAAGATGATTAGAAATAATTTAATTTTCTTAATTCTTTTATTTTTATTATTTTTGAAAATTATTCTTTTTTATTTGTTTTAAATTTCATTCAATCTTTCATATTTTTTTTCAAAGAATTTTTATTATTTTTTACTGATTGAAAATTAGAAATAAGAAAAGTTAATTAAATTAAGTGTTTGATAAAAATATTTTTAATACTTAGAAGTATGATTAGTGTGAAATAAATTTTTTTTATGAAGAGAAAATTGAATAATATAGCATTAATTGTGTTTAATGTGTCATTTGTGAGAGAAAGACTATGTGTTAAATTACGAATTTTTGAGATTTTTTGTCTGTAACGTAAAAGATTTCATGAGCGAATCATTTTCACTTCCCTTTAATGTACTCTCTAGAATATTTTTTCTAGAATGACAAAATCTCACTTGATCAAAAATTTCTCAATAAGTTTTGGGAGTTTGAACAAAAATTTCTCAATAAGTTTTGGGAGTTTTTCATTTGAATGATAAAATTTCTTTTAAGTAAAAATCTTACAGTAACTCTCAAGATTATCTTCACTTAAGCAAAGTATGAGATGTGAGATTTGATATTGCATGACTGGAAATTATAGTGATAAATTATTGAGATCATATATTTGTAAAAATATATTGGAAGATATTATGTAATTTATTGAGATAAGATTTGTGAATTTGATAGAATGAGGTGAGGTTTGCCTCCAGTTATATACATTAATTTGATTATATCACTAAGTAATGTGGGATCTCTAACAAGATAGATAATTATCACTAGATACTATTTGGTATAACTTTAGTATACATATGAAATTTTAGAAATATTATATGAGATATCCAGATTCCAATGATATTCTAGTCACGTAAACAAAAGAATCATGTGGCCAAAAATTCATAGAGATTTCAACTATATTTATCATTTGATAGATTGGGTGATCAGTTATTTGATATGTGTATATGGAAAATTTTCTTATGCTAAAATTGAAATAGACCGAAGAATTTAAACGTGAAAAAAAACTATTAAGGTTTATCTATAGTCCAATAATCAGAAATCATGAGTAAGTATTAGCCTTTTCAAAAATTTTATATAACTTTTTAAAAAAAATATATCAAAAATATTATATTCATATAAATGAATGAGTGTAATAAATATACGTGATAAATAATAAAACTAAACAGTAACTTGTAAAATTTTAATGAGTTATTTTAATATATATTTTAAAAAATATTATCATAATATAACTTGAAAATGTTACAGTTTACATATATAAAAAGACTTAATTGATTTATATGTTATGAGTTTATCTATTTTATATTTTGAAATGTTTAAATAAATTGTTATTTTTATTATAAATATAAAATAGGTATTTTGAATTCATTACCATATTATTTTAAATGTTTGTAATAAATTTTATATTTTTTTAAATATATTTTTAAAAATTAAAATAATTAAAATAAAAATAACATAAAAGCTACAAGGAAGTTAGAAAATAAATGGTTTCATTGCCGTTAAAGTGTAACTTTTCTATAGGAATAAAAAAAATGTAGAATCAAAGGGAATGTGATTTTTTAAATTATAAATACTCTCACCACTCTCTTTAGAAATTTTCTTTGAAATTGATTAAAATTCATTGATAACTATTCTTTTTGATAATTTTTTTTTTCATTTAATAGTTTATTGAAGTGACACGCACAAAAATTGGTGATAAAAAAAATTTAAATTTGTAGATTTTTGTTTAAAAGAAAAAGCTAATATAATTTATATTATTATGAAACTAAGAAACTTCAATTAAATTGGCATTTATATCATATGTTAAAATATTATAAAAATAAATACAAAACTATGATGTAAAAGTAAATGTGTTGATTTTATTAATAAAGTTAATAAATTTTAATAAAATAGATTATTTATGAGAAATTTAAATATTTTGCAATAAAAGAATTAAATTGTAAACCATAATAACGTCTCAGTTTTCCTTAATTAAGAAAATAATAAAAAAAAATTGATTTTTTTTATTTATTTCTTTGTCTATTTTTTTATATTTTAAAAATAAATAATTTTCTACTATATAAAATAAACAAAATAATACACTAGAATTAATGAGTTCAATAATATATTAAAATAATTTTTTTTCATAAATAACTTAAATATATTGTAAAAAAAATTCCAAAAAACATTTAATAATTTCGGATCAGTTTTGAAAAAGGATGTAAAAGAATAGTTTAAAAAGATTTTCAGAAATATTTTTTTTTAAAAATGCATATGTTATTTACATGTAGAGGAAAACAATAATGGTGTGAGTTTGAATCTCATGGTTAATAATGATTTTGGTTCTTATCATTTTTATTTTTATTTTTTTATCTTTAAATTTTTAAATTATCAATTTAATATATAATTTTGAAACTTTTTTATATTTACATTTAATATTTAATAGTTTTTTTATTTGATAAAAAATTAAATATAAATTGAGTTACTATTTATATTTAAATATAATAATATTTATTTATTATCATAAATTTAATAAAAAAATATATTTATATAATTTAAAAGTATAAAAAGTAAAATATATTGTATAATTATATATAAGAAAAAAAAACAAATTAAGTATTTACATTATTATCAAAGAAAAGTTTTTTTAATAAAAATTGATTTGAAACTATACATAATACCAATATATAAAAAATAATAAAAAACTAAATATACAACCTGAAAAATATTCCAGTTGAGTTGGTTAATGTACAAAATAATTCTAACCATTTATTTATTTATTTATTTTGTGGTATTTTTTTAATCCATTTTCAAATTTTTTTTTCATTAACATATTTTTTTTATGATAAAAATAAATTGATAATCTAATAATTATGTTAATAATTTAGTGATTTTGTAACTGAACAACCTAATCATTTGAATTTCCTTATTATATTTTGTTGACTTTGTTATCAATTTATAATTTGTTCACACCAATTACTGATACCAGAGTAGGTTGATGACTAATTAAAACATAGTTTATGAGAAGAATTTTCATATGATTATCGTTAAACTCATTATAATGTTATTTTTATACTCAAATTAACACTATTACAAAATCTTATTTTTATAGAAATAAGTGATAAAATTATCTTGTGATTTTTTTATACTAATAAAATTTGTTAAAATTTTTTATAATTTTTTTATTTTTATAAAAGATTTATTGAATTTTTTTACTGCATATTTAAATTCATTAATATTATTTTAATATTTTTTTAAAATATTTCAATATATTCAAATTTGTATAAACATTTAAAATAGAGAATACTTTAATAATTATTAGAATAAAATTTTATTTTAACAAAATTTTATTTATTAAATTATTTATAAATATTTGATTATATTTAATTTAATAAAATAATTAATTAAATTAAATGTTTAATAAAAAATACTAATTCAATTTAATATAAATTGTAAAAAAATCATTTAATATATTTGATTTTGAAATAATCATGTTCTATATTGTATTCATTACTCAATAACTCTTCCTTGTTTTTTTCTTCTTTTTTTTCAGTTACTATTTTATCACAATTTAACATCTCTGTATTAAATTTAGAAAGTGTAGAATATTCACATGAACAAGATTAAAGTTATATGAATTTGTAGCAGAATTTTGTTGGCAATCTCCATCCCTAATTGGTAATGTTTCAACTTCTATAAGTTTTAAAAAAAAATTCGGTCTTCAAATAAATAAATAAATTTTAGTTTTTGATTTCTTTCTCTTTTAATGTATTTTTTTTTTCTGTTAATTCGATGGTTTCTAATCTATCTGTTAAAAAAAATTGATAATGAATATAGGTTACTGTCTTCTTATATTGAAATCCAGGTTGACCTAAGACTTTTTTTTTTTTTTTTCATTTTGTCTCTAATTTTTCTGAAAAAAAAAAAGAATGAAATTGATTATTAATTCTACATTAGTTATTACCTAATTCCTAATAAATATACAGTTTGTTTTAGGAACTGTTTTTTTAGTGTAGTTTTTAAAACTTTTATTCACAGATTTACTAAAATTCATCTGACTTGTGTAGGTGAATGAATGTTCACAGTTTGCTAGGTTTCAATGGTTGGTCTTAAAAACTTTATGATATGCACATCTCACAAATAATGTAAGACGTACCACTAATAAATATGGTAAAAATAAAATAAAATAAATTATTAAAGAAAATATAACAGTAGAGTAATTTATTATGAAAATATATTATATTAAAATATATATAACCAACTAATTAATATAATTTTCTAATTATATTTATTAGAATATTACTTAATTATTTAATACATAAAACGTTAACATAATTAACTCTATTATATCATTTAATAATTCTATCAATTTAACTATAATATAATATTTTTTAAAATATTTTACTCCAAAAATATTTAATTTACAGAATTTAAGCAACTCAATAAAAAATATATATTAATTTTTTTAACTAAAATTTACAATTATATAAATACCATCACAATTAATCATCTAAGTCATATTTTAAGTATGTTTTTATTCAAATAAAAGTTATCACATCTAATTATCAACATCATAATAGATAAGTTTTCCAAAAAAATTAGATGGGATTCCTAATATTTAATATTAAATTATGTTCAAGTATTTTATGTTCAAGTATATTAATTATCGAACGACTACAGGAGTCTTTTTCACTTTCAACTATCTCAATCATGATAATTACTTAGTTTACATATCAAACAATATATAAAAGTTTATCAACACACAATCCATCACACAACTTATAGAAATTCTTTATTGACACACATTCCATTATATAGACATTTTAACATTTCATCATCTAACATTATACCACAATTCTCAATTTATCTCTCGAAGTTGCACCTAAAGCTCTCTATCTTAAATTGTTCATCCGTTTACCATATGTTCAATGACTCTAATAGATTTAAACCAGAAAACAACTAAACTTGAAATTTTTCCATTAGAATGATTTTGCTAAGCAAAATTATAAATGCTCAACGAATTATGCAATTCTAGTAATTATGTAGAATGTCCCAATTTAGAAACTTATTTCACAACTTTTAAACAAATTATTGAATCAAAGAATTAAATTGGTCATTCTACTCACTCAATAGAAATGAAACATGGCTCATGATACATGTAAATCAGATCAAACAAATTTTCTCTAATATGTATATATCATATCAAACCAATCCATACAAAATATAAAATACAAACATGTTAAAGAACAAATCGCACAATGACTCAAAAATTCATATTCAACACTTCATTCAAATTCAAGACATTCAATATATCCAATCCAAACATTATTCATTCAACATATATGTAATATCTTATTTTTTGAAGAAAAAAATATAATATACATATATATATATATATATATATATATATATATTTTGATTTAATTATTTGATTAAATAAAATATTTAATTAGATTTAAAAAATAAAATAAAATAAAGTTAGGTGGTTAGAGAAAAAATAATGATGAATTGTCAGAAATAAATAATGTGAGATTGTTAATAATTTTAAATATATTGTTAAGATTATTTATATATTAAGAGATATTGTGAGGTTATGAATGTTTTAAGATATATTGTGAGATTATTAATATTTTAAAAGATATTGTGAAATTAGTAATATTTTAAAAAAATATTGTAAGGTTATTAACATTTTAAAAAAACTCCCAATTGAAAATCATCCTAAACTCCAAAAACCTAATTCTCATGAAAGAATTAGAACACACAAAACTTACTCAAATGAAATTTCAATCGGTGAGATGATTCATCTCTCAAAAATTCTCCCATGAGACTTAAATTTAGAAGAAGATGAAGAATAAATAAGAAATCTTAAAAAGAAGATAGAGAACCTTAAAAAAAAAAAGATTCTAAAAAAAAATTAATTTATAAAAAACCTTAAAAAAAAAATTTAGAGAAAAAATATTCTTAAAAAAAATAAAAAAGTAAAGAGTCTAACTCTTTCTTTATATTATTTTAAACTTAACTTAAACTTTTCATTTTTAACGATGAAAGTTATTCATTTCCATCAAATTTACTTTTCCTTGCGTCCTTACAAATTGTAGTTCCTTCATTTCACTTTTTTTTATGTGTTTTTTTTAAATTGAATGTAATTTATTTTTTAATGTAATATTTACAACTTTATTTCAATATTATCATAAATAAATAATCATATTAATTTTAATTTTTCATATTAGTCATAAACCAATTAGGAAAGAGAGTAACCTTAATATTATGTTTTAAAAACTCATTTACAGTTACAAGTAAATGTAATAATTATATGCTTAAATGCACAATAATTACTAAAATAAAATAGAGAAAAGTGTAACAACATTTTAATAAATAAAAAAATCATCAACTAATTTATTGTTTTACTTGATATATACCTTTTCCATTTTTTCTTATTTTATTTGTTTAGAAATTCTAATCAACTTATTTTTTATATTTATGATAATATTAATTAGTCTTTTTGTCATTTATACCTTTACAGTTCATCTAATTTTTTGTTATTATATATATATATATAAATAATATGTAAAAATAAAAATAATAAAATAAAATTTATAATAAACATTTTATTAAAGTCATATAAATTTATTTTATTTTTTATTTTTAAAGAAACCTTAATGATATTTATAAAAAAAACAGAGAATATAAGAAAATCTTAAATAATAAATAAAAGAATAAAATATCTCTGTAAAATAAATAATATTTTAAAATCATTTTTATAAAAACCAAATTAAAAAAATAAATTATTTTAATATATTAATTATTTTACAGATATTAAAAATATATTTTATCTAAATCAAATGAATAAAGGAAATAAAGTTTATTCTATTACAAAACATATTTATTAAAATTAAATGTTTTAAATATTTAGTCTTCTTTAAGCATACACTTTTTTTTTAAATAAAAAAAAAAAATCCACATTTATTATTTATGATATTTGAAAGTCAGCACATTTATTATTTTACATTTGATTTTTCAAAACATTTAATGAGAGAAACTTGAATTTAATTTATAGTGTAGGAACAATAAATTAAGTTTATGTAATTAATATGATTAATTAAAAAGAGTTACTTCAACCCTCTCAATACATTGCTACTACTCAAAACTTCTCATCCATCATTCAAGATCTGTCAAATTTGTGTAGCAGAACATTTCCATGGCTGACATGAACTCTGATTCAAATATTTCCATTTCCCCAGAAAAGGTAACAACTCCAACTATTCATTTCATTTCTTTTTGAATTGAAGGTGTTTGGTTCATGTTTTTCCATTTCTTTTTTATTTTTCTTGATTCTATCTATTATTTTTGCAAATACTATGTATATGTTATTTCTCTTACAAAAACATTTTCTGGATATCATTTATGTATGGAAAATCCTAGAATTATGTTTGATTCTTTAATAAAATTATAATTATTTTTCAATAGAATTTAAATAATTTATGGTAATATATATATTTTGATATAATAAATTTTAAAAAATTAAACTTTTAGATACTTATCACCTCTTCTCACTGTTCTGTCACTCTCTCCACCACCAGAAGATCAATGTTTTATTTCGTAAATTTTAATATTGAAATTTCAATTTTCGAAATAGATATTTGAAATTAATTTTGCATATAGATTGAATTAAATGGTTCATTAACTAAGAATTTGAATTGATTTGTTTAAATAAAATTTTAATAAAAAAATTATTTAAAGAATTTTAAATTTTAGGGTATTTTAAATTTTCTCATACAGATTATAACATAAATCTTTTTACATTCACTAATTTCTCAATTAGCATAATTAAAAAAAAATGTACTAATTTCCATTAACCAAGCGACAATTATTAAAGGATTATATAATTGTTAACTCAAATTTTATTTATTCCAATTTGCCTAATTTTTTTGTTTATATTTCAAAACATGTGATGTGAGATGAGAATGTTTGCTCTAATTTTTATTATGGATAATAATAATTATGTGAATTGTAGTTAATGTATGAACAGATTCATTTTTCTTTTTCAAAATGTCTTTTATATTTTGTTTAATTATTTCTTTATTAGTGATTTACACTAATTAAAGATGAGACTAAGTAGAGTGTAAATTTTTCTTTTTAAATTAATTTTTTAAAGTAAATTAAATACATGTAACTAGAATAATAATAAGAAAAAATACTATTAACTTTTTCATATACAAAACTACAGTATTTAATTTTTATATATATAGAAAATATATAGTATCTATTATATTCCTTCTTTCATTACTAACCAATATAAAAGAAATATACATGTCACTTAACTTTGAACTTAAATGAATATCATTGAATTAGTTGTAAAATTTGATTGAGTATAGAACTTTTAGTGGTTTTTTTTTTTTTTTGTTTATTTTAGGGTTAGTATATTTTATATAAATATCCAGTCTCTCTTCTTCAGACAAAAGTACATGTTCAATTATGAACAAATAATTAGATAGATATCATATACACAGTTCATATGAGTTCTATTTGATACAATTAATTGTTTGCTTAATTCAGACTATTTTATATTGAATTTTTTAAAATTTACAATTCAAATTCTTCTTTCCAAGTTCTAATTTTCTTGTGTTTTGTTGTTTAATGTTCTATTGGAAACATACATACTAAATTTTGACTAAGAATAGTTCAACCATCTCTTTATCTGTTAATATAGGAGGAATTCCAAACTACTCCATCAAATATTACTGATTGCAATGTTAAGGATGAAGTTATTCAGGCAACTCCAATATCAATTTGTATCCCTGATAACTATTATATCAGCTATGATGATATGGTTGACATAAAGAAGGTATATATTTTTAATCTGAGTTAAATTCTGTTTTTTCTCAATCCAATCTTTCAATTATAAGCTTCTATATATAATCTAAAGAGTTCAATACAATGGCACATACCATACACTAAAAGGATACCCCATTATATTTTTTCACACTTTAAATTGTGTTGATTTTCATGAATATATATTTTTGCAAGCATGTATACTTAGGACAAACTTCAATTGTATATTATCATCTATTCATAAATTTGCACACTTTTTGTATCAGGAAGAAGAAGATTTGTCTGCTATTATTGTTGCAGAAGTCTCCACTGATGAAAAAGTAGTATGATACTTTCTGTCCTATACAAGGATACTGCATCACTGCATATCACTGCAAATTGTGTTGATTTTCATGAATATATATATATATATATATATATATATATATATATATATTTGCAAGCATGTATACATAGGACAAACTTCAATTATATATTATCATGTATTCATAAATTTACACACTTTTTGTATCAGGGGGAAGAAGATTTGTCTGTTATTATTGTTGGTGAAGTCTCCACTGATGAAAAAGTGGTATGATACTTTCAGTCCTGCATCACTGCATATTACAGTTTTTTATTTTCATCAATATGTGTACCTTATATATATTTTTGTGTTGTTATTAGACTGAAACTCCATCTGCGAGTAAAAGTTCAACTTCAAAAAGAGGAAGACGCCCCAAACCAGATCCTGAATGGATTGGAAATTGGAACGTTGAATGTAAAAAGCGACCAAATAGTGAAAGATATGATAAGGTATGCAATATGTACCATTAGAGTTATGCTGAGTTGAAATTATCATGCTTGCTAGTTACAGTTTTGGTACTTCTTCACTTAGAGTTATACCAACTTGATATGTTAGCAGTGTAATGAATCATGACATTACTCTACTTTTTGGTATTTAGAGGATATTCTTCAATTGTAGACACCATTATGTAGTGAGTGAAGGTTTCTATAAAAGGAAGGTGTGAGTAATGTCAGAATGTAGAACAGGTAGCATTGTGACATGTGAAGGAGATTTTCTTGCAGTTAATCAACAAACCAGCATTAAGTAGTCATCCAAGGAATGTGTAACAATAATAAATTTAGATATCTATCTCAAAGTTCTATTTAGAACATAATCTATCTCAAATTTAGATAACTTTCTTCCTTATCTAGTCAAGTAAGAAGCCTGATTATAAGTATATTTTCTTAATCAACATGTTTCATTATGAAAAAAACTCTAGAGAGAAAATTAACATACTGGTTTAAATATACTAGTGGATATAGAGATTTATTTCTGATATATGTAATGGTAACCTTTTGCTAGCTACTAGGACTTACATTGCCATGACTAGGGACATTATTAGAACTTTGATAATTTTCTATTCCAAGTCTGAGTGCTCTGAGGAAATGAATTGCATGTTTATCATGTATATCATGAAATGAAGTGCATGTTTATTTGAAAATTCTTGAAACTCTTGGCTGGTTTGAGGAGGTAGTGGGTAACTTACAATGAACAGATTGAGGGATATGCAAGACAAGTATGTTGAGGTAAGAAAATTATTTGAGGTGATCAAAGCAACACACATATATCCTAAAAACCTAATTTACTCAACTTATCTAGTAGTGTCTATTAAAGGTAAAAGGTGATGAAACTAAATTTAAACTTTAAATAAATAATATTTCGAAGTTTTTTTTATAATCACTGATGTTATTGAAAATTTGGTTTTGCAGATTTATCGTCATAAGGAGCTAGGGTTTCGCTGTCGATCTTTGATAGAGTGTGAGAGATATGAGAAGCATGGTATTCGTTCTCAGACTGGGGGAGTGAAATCAAAAGAAAAAACTGAAAGTAGCAAGAAATCTGAAGAAGAAATCAATGTGAGTATACTCATTTTCAAACTAAGATATGCTCTGTAATAATAGCTCCATGCACACTCACAAACTCACTCTTTCTGATATATCTTTTACTATTTCTTAAACTTTGTTTAAATACTGTTTTATTGCTTCAACTTTCAAAAACAATGATGGATATCAGTGAATCAGAAAGTGATGAGAGTACATAATTATATTTCATGCTTCGTGTTTTTCAATTCTGATAAAAAAGTTTTAAAATATTGCTAAATAATAGCAAATGTTTGCTGGTGTAAAGAACAAAGAGCCAGAATTTGAAGTTTTAAGTTTAGTGTGCTTTATCCATTCAACATGGAGATTTACTTTTTACTGTCAAATTTTCCAGTAAATATTGCTCATGATAGAAACAAAAACGAAAGAAGGTACCAATTGGAAGCTGCACAACATTCACCATTTAACATATTTCATGCTTTACTGTGAAATTTTCAGGAAGAGATTGTTGCTAAAAGAAGAGCAGAAGCAGAAAATATGAGGGGCGCTGTTGAAGAGTTTCTTGCTGAAGCTCATTACAATCAGCTTCACTTGTCCAAACCTTGATCAACAGAATTGGATGGGAAGAAGAAACGTTCTAACTAAATGATAACATTATCATTTTATTTAATAACTGTGTTGAAAACCTCCATGTGATTCAGGATTTTGATAAGATTTTATTTTGACTTTTTGTGTTGTTTGATAACTTTCAAGTTAGGTCTTAATTGTTTTCTATTTGATAACATGTTCGTATCACCGCTGCACAACAAATTTTTCCAATCCTCTTCCTTGCCATTATCAATATCTGTTTCCAGTGTTTTATGACATCTAAGAGTACCCTTTTCCCTCTATTTCTAACTTTGACAAAAACTACTTTAAAATATTTACAGTAACTGCGTATTAAAACTAAATTTAAAACAATTTTTTTTGCCTAAGAAGGCACAATATCATGGTTTATAGAAAGAAATGATTTTGCTTTGGATTTCACCCATAATTTTTCCAACTAAAATACATTTTGTTTTACTCTAAAGCCCTAAACTTAGTATTTCTAAGTTTTGTTGCTGTTTTTAACTGCAACAATATGAGTATAGTTGTAATTACTGTCAAATCTCGTACTCTCAACAATGAATTCTTGTTTATAGATATCATCAAATAAATTCAGAATGAAGATATAAACTATTTTATTGTATAATTTATATTCAGAATGAATTTTTGTTTGGCAACTTAGTATTTACTTCTTGTGTTGGAGTAAAGAGCTTGTTTTTATTTTTATTTATGATAATGTATCTATAAAACATTCTTAAAAATTAAATGCTTCTATAAATTGAGTTCTGTTTATTGTTATAGTTTTCTTCTTATAAATATACTTCACGTGTTTTTTTATTTATGGAAATTAAAAAAAAATTGTATTCAAAATAAATGTTTGCATTAAGGAACAAAATCATCAGAAAAGAAAAAAATCTATAGTTAAAATTTTTTCTAAAATTTATTTGATATAAAATTTAAAGAAAAATATCGTATTCATAATATAAGGCTATGTTATTGTAATGAAAACATTCAATCAAATGTTGGTAAAAATTATTTTTCAAAAAATATAAAATTAAAAAAAGCTTCTTAAAGAAGAGTTTAAAATATTTTTAAAATTTACGTGGTTGACAATATGATATATTCAATATCACTCTTCCACACATATATATATACTTTTTACTCAATTATCAATTTGCAACGTTATAAAAAATTCATGCAATTATTCATAATTATTATTTTATTTTTCAAACAATTTAAAATTATCCAATTAATTCATACAAAATATAAAATTATATTCTTGTCTTTTATAAGCTCACATAAAGTTAGAGTCTTAAATAAATTTTTGTTAGGGAACTTAATATTTTTCTTGTTCAAAGAGTATTTTTTTTTTATTTATTATAAAAAGTATATTTTTAAATTTTTAGATAAATAAAATATTCTTCATAATTAAAGGTTTCAAAACATTAATTTCTAATAATTATTTTAATTTTTTTAAAATTAATTTTATTTATTTATGTTAATACAAATAAAAAACTGATATATTTATTAAACATAAACCTTCTAATAATTAGACGTGTTATATTTCAAAAATTTTATATTAAAACTGAATTTTATTATGCTTATTGTTAAGTAATAACTCTAAATTAGGGTAAGCAAGCATTAGTACGCAACACTTAATTAATGTATAAAAAAAATAATATAAGTCTCTACTTTATAAGATTGTTTAGTAAAAATAAATCATATTATTATTAGGTAGATTATAGTCTATTTTTTTGTTCGTATAAGATATGCTCGTTCAAGTGAGAATAGATAAGAAATATATGTTTTGTTAGTTTAAATTAAATAAATTAAGTCAATAGTTGGTGTCAAGTATCAATTAGTGTATTTCAAATAAAATATGTAATGGATTTGTTAGTCAGGCTGAGTGAGTAGTTAGTGTTAAAAATCAACTATATTATGTGTATAATTATGATAGTAAGGAGGTACAAATATTTTTAGTGTGATAGCTATACTAATGGTAGATTCAATACAATAACAAATTTCATTTATTGGTTGTCTCATATAGACTATGGGATCATATGTGTCAATGAGGAGATTATGAATTGTATGCTTTGAGGTTACAAAGTCATAAGCCAAGTAGGGTTGCTAATAGTCCTACCTTATGTGTATGGTGGCTAGGTGGTACTCTAATTATGGTATAGTATCCAAATCACAATGCGACACATAGATGTTAGTCTTTACGTTCAAACATAGTAACTAATGTCTTCCAAAAGGTGTCTCTATTGTGATGTAATTTATAATAAATGTGATGATGATTATGTGAAAGTTAAAAAGAATATGAAATGATTTTTTAATATTGGTATACATAATTGTAATGTGGACTTGATTACAATGATCATATTGATTACACGAGAATGGATAATTCTACAAGAAAATAAGTTATTTCTAGACCATAGGAGTAGTTTAGAGAGTTGCAAATGTTTAGAAGATACATCTTTATATATACTACATTGTTTTGTATCATATATGTAAGAATTTCATGATAGTGAGAATTCTACTTTTATAACAGGTACAAACATATGTAATATATAAAAATATTATTCAATTTATGAAGGTTACTATGTTACACTATGTACTGTTTTAGTAATGGTTTCTAAGATCGTTACAATTATAGTATCAGAACATGTAATATCCTTGCTAAGTTGAGATGTTGAGTATGATAGGATTAGAAATATAAGTTGAAAAGTAGTACTGTATTTTCCTAATTTATGGTTATTTGTTTAGGATGACACCACGACTACTTAAACCTTCTACTTCATCTCCTTTGATAAATATGGATGTTTTGACTAGGGTAGTGGAGATGATAACCAATGTCATGCAATAGTAGAATGTTGTGATGACACAACAATAGTAGTCTGTATATGAGTAATGGAGGCTAACTATGACAACCTCTATTGGATATCATCAGGTTGAGCTGATGGGATTAGTTGAATTTATGAGGCATAATTCTCTTAAATTCAATGGTGATTCATGACTAGCACTACTAGAAAAAGTGTATTTTACATCGTCAAATTTACATCGGTTATTAGGTAAATCGATGTAAATATGAAACACGGTGGCATTTTTGTAAATAAAACAAAACCTGATCACATATTTATATCGGTTCTCCAAAGAACCGATGTAAATATGTGTATATTTACATCGGTCCTATGAAGACCGATGTAAATATACACATATTTACATCAGTTCTATGAAGACCGATGTAAATATTCACATATTTACATCGGTTCTATTAAGACCGATGTAAATAACCTGTATATTTACATCGGTTCTCCAAAGAACCGATGTAAATTATCAATTGTCTCTTAAATCTCAACTCCAAACCCAAACCTCTAACTAACAGCAGAGCCCTCGCTTTCTCCCTCCGTCGATGCTAAACTCTAAACCATCAAATCCCTCTCCGTTTGATACCATCATTGACGCTTCCTTTTTGTCCTTTTCCGCATCTTATTCTTCCGGTTTCTTTCCTCTCCGCCTACGTTTAATTGTTCCACCTATTCCTATAAAACCTCCGCGGATTCGTTGAGATTCAAATTCTACTCCACTACATGGTTGGATCTCTCTCTGGTACCTACTAACTCTTTCCATTTTAGTATTCGCATTCTTCTTCCTCTTCTGTCACACAACTAGACCAATACCACCAACAACAACGTTGTAAAAGTTCTACCTTTCACTTTCCCAAAATCTCTCTCTCTCTTCTTTCTACCACTTTTTCTCAGTCTTTAATGGCTGCCCATATCAAAATTCCGCGTTAAACAATCGTGGGTCGGTTCAAGTGAGCATTTTTCTTATCTTTTGGGTTGTCTAAAAGATACTTAATAGGAAAAGTCTTGTTTTTTTTTTATTTTTTTCTTTTGGGTAACACTTGCTACCAGTTTCACCCCAAACATTGTTCTGTCAGATTACAATGTATCTTACCAAGACATTTATTTTCTTTTATATGTATATTGGTGACACTGAGGCTAAGGGAGAGTTTTGGTGATGCAGATTGGATTACGTTTGGTGGTGGAGTTTCAGTTAGAATATTGTGCAAGAGTTTGCAGAATAGTGGGATGTTTTTGGGGGACTACTCCATGGTGATGTGTTTGTTTTTGCTGCTAACTGGGGCTTGGATGCATCTTCTGTAACATGTTGGTTCAGTGGTGAAAGAAGATAAAGGCACTGTTGATTACATTCATGATTCTCTTATGCAGCAATTATGGAGCTCTGCTTGAATCAGTGATTGTGGAATTTGGAAAATAACCGATGTAAATTTGCTGTCACATTTACATCGGTTATTTTAGAACCAATGTAAATTTACTGCCACATTTACATCGGGCTTATTTACATCGGTTCCAGAACCAATGTAAATAATCTAAAATAACCGATGTAAATTTGCAATTTTCTAGTAGTGTAGAGGCAACAAAATAGTGATTGCAAGAAGTGGAGAAGATTTTTAAGGTTACTCTACGTCTTGAAGATAGAAAAGTTACCCTTGTTACATATCTTTTGTTAGAGGAGGATGAGTCCTACTGGATAAGGACGTAACAAATGATAGTAGTTAGGGGAGAAGTTGTTGATTAGAAGGCCTTCTAACAAAGGTTTATGAAAAAGTACTTTCCAAATAGTGACTAATTCGAGTAAGAGTAAGAGTTTTTAAGGTTGGGATAGGGTGGCATGTCAATTCATGACTATGCTACTAGGTTTGAGTATTTGACAAGATTTTACACCTTAGATACTTTAAAGACAGGGAGGTATAGGAAGTTTAAGGAGGGCTTCAGGGTTGTGCCCAAACTTTTGGTAGTAACCATTATTTATTTGAGAATTTTCAATGTTAATAAAGAAGGTAAAGATAATGGAGAGGTTTTAAGAAGGAGGAAACAAAGTTTACAGGCCCAATTGATTGGGTCATCTAGTGGGAAGGGGAAGGTTGATAAGAGGAGACCATATTCCTAAATTAATAGTAATAATATTTGCTTTGAAGATGTGGAGACATTATTTGTATAATGCTAGGTTTGAAGTCTTTAATGATCACAAAAACTTGAAGTATTTATTGGATTAGAAAGAGATGAACATGAGATAGAGAAGATAAATAGAATTTCTAAAAGATTATGATTTTCAATTGAATTATCACTTGGGGAAGGCAAATATTATAGTAGATGCCTTTAGTACAAATGTCACTTATGATGATATTGGAGCAATTCAAGGACATGTAATAGGTTGTGAAATTCTCATATGTTGGCATTATTTGATGTAGGCTTACCATAACTAGTGATTTTCTAGGCCTAATTAGAGAGAGACAACAAAATGATTTGGAATTGAAGTAGCTTTGAGATAATTTGTAGATTAGGGATAATTTATCAATGGAAGTTAGACCTATAAAGATTGATGATTATCAAAAAGCAACTAAGTGATATAAGATAGTTGATTTGGTTACTTTACACGAGAGCTTCAAGTCCATATGAGATATTCTTATCCATACTTTTTATTTATAGATATCTTCATTTTTTAGTATAGAAATTGTTGTGATAAAGAGATTGTAACAATGTGAAAAATAGTAATAAAATAAATTAACTGTTTTTTAAAGCTCTATAAATAGATGATTAAACTAATTTATTTTTTGTATAACTTCTATTTCTCTAAACTTAGATTTTTCTTAATTTTTCTCTAAAATAAATTAAGAAAACACTGTGATGGATTTTAGATCTAGAAGAAGCAATAAAGAATTAAAGAAATAAAGAAAGAAAAATTGATCTCGTTAGTTTTGTGAACAGGTAAATTGATTGGGTTTTATTGGAAGTTTTAAGTTAAGATTTGGAAAAATTTATGAGTAACTTCTATACTAGGATAATGTTGAGGTTCTTCGAAGATTTGAGTTAGATATTACAGGGTGATTACTAGGAAAAAGAAGCATAAATAAGCGTATTTAGGTAAGGAAAAGTTTTTATTAAAAAATTTTGTATTTCTAGAAATGAAAATACGTGTACATGCCTTGTGAGAAGTTTTCCAATAACGTGTCATAGTCTTTTATTTGTTTGTGTTCTTACATAAACCAAAATACCTAAAGGCAATCTCCACAAGTCTTCTCTACTTCCTTTATTATGCTTTGAAATCTTGTTAATCCACAACAAGGGAGTGTATATATGATTATACTTCAACGCTTAAGTCAGTAATATATTTTGAAAATATTAATTAGAATTAAAAACAAATATCCCTCATACCTGGTAACTTATCATATTTATAATATTATTTGATAGATATTACCTAGTATATCCTAGGCTTCAATTACACTCCTTAGTTAACAAGGACGAATATATCTCGGTAATCACCGAGTACATCACGAATATGGCCGAGATATTCTCATCTAAATTAAACGCTTTTTATATATATTGGTTGTCGGTTTTTCCTCAACTTAATCTCCAGTACAATTTGATTTTCCAAGTTATTGCAAGTTGAAAACATATTTTCTTATGGATTTACAAATTATGATATTGTAAGAATGTATATAGGTGTTATATTCATAGCTTTTAATGGATTGAATGGTAGTATGTTGAGTAAAACATATGTAATGCTTGGAAATTGGTAAGAAATGTGGTTTGAAATGATGGAACTATGTGATTAAGCCTCATCTTTATTGTTTTTTACTTCCTTTGTTCAAGGAAGGGAATTTTCGCTTGAGTTTAGAGCTAGTGGTGGAAGAGGTGAAATTTGAAATATCTTTAGAGGAGAGAGAATGGTTTCAATCAACTTCTCGCTCAAGCAAAAACACTTATAAAGTATAAGTGGATCATGAATCTATTCTTGTTCAAGCAAAAAAGAACTCATTCAAGTAAGAATAAGTTAGAAATGTGTGTTTTATTGGTTTCAATAAAATAAATAATTTTAAAGTGAGATATATGATACATATGACACACTTGTATGAGATAACTTGATGATTGATATCAAAAATCAATTATGTATTATATATGGTACTAAGGAGGTACAAATATTATTAGTATGGTAATTATGTTGATAATAAATTTAATAAGATATCAAACTCTATTATTAAATTGATTATGTAAACTATAAAAAAAATATGGTGAAGAAATTATTAATAACATGTCATTAAATTATATAAAGCAACATAAATAAAATTACTAATAATTCTATTTAAAATAATTAAAATATAATTTAATCAATTATATTAATTTAGGAGATTTGAATTATAATATAATATATAAATATTATTATTTAAATTTAGAGAATATATTTCTTGATATATATGATTATTTATGATAAATATAATAATAAAAATGTAAAAATTAAAAAAAATATGAAATAAATTTTTAATATTGATATACATAATTAATAATTAATCATGGTATTTTTAAATAAATAAATTATATTTTTTATTTATTGACTTAATTAAAATGATCACGTTAATTATATAAAAATATATAATTCATAAAAAAATATTTAAATCACTAAAATAATCTAAAAGAGTTTTATAAAATATTAAAAAATATATATTTATATATATATATGAATTTTATATTAATAAAAATTATATTCTTATAACTCATACAGACATATATAATATATAAAATTACAAACAATAATTCTACCATCTTCTGTAATTAAAATGCGTTAACTTCAATCATTTTAAAAATATTCTCATATCATAGTCTAAAATATTTATTGTAAATCTAAAATACAATTTAAATATTTAAAGATAAATATGTATTATAAAATTTAAGATTAAAATGGTTAAATACATTTATAAACTATAAATGTTAAATTCAAATAAATAAATATGTTTAAATATAAACTTAACTTTAAATATTTATAATTGATAAATCGTGTTCTAGTGTACTTTTGAAAATAAATTATAACATAATTAATAATTTATATAATTACAAATATTGATCGATTATAAATTAAATTTATTATATAATAATATTAATTTAATTCTATGCTAAAATACTAGTTTGTAGAAGAAAAAAAGGGTATTGTAGAGAATAGTGAAAAGAAAATTTACAGATAAACAGGGAAATGGTTTCTCTTCGCTCATTGAACTGAAATTGATAAACCCTAAACCACGTAACTCTGAACTCACCACACAATAGAGAATCTGAATCGCGATCACAGAACGTTTAAGCAAAACAAACAAACAATGCAACAATCCTTAACATTGTTGCGTTAGTAAATTAAAGCATTGTTCTCGAACTTTCGATTCTGTCACTCAGGTCCACCTTAGTAACCATGGGCCGTCACTCTTCCGGCAACCACTCTCCCTCCTCTCGCCGTCATCGTAGCCACCGAAGCGTCTCTCCGCCGCCGCGAGACAAGCACGAGCGTTCCGCCCGCGGCGTGGCCAAGCCGGTTCGGACTAGTTCCGGTTCACCGGATTCTCCGGTTCGCTCGCGCTCTCCGTCTCCGCGAACGAAGCGGTTGAAGAGAGTTCAGACGGAGCGCGAGCCTCGTGAGAGTGAGAGGAGCCGTGGCAGTAGCAGAGGGAGAGGTTCAGAGAGGGACGCGGTTGAGCGGAGGGAGAAGAGGAGAACTGAGAACGACGGTGGTGGCGGTAGTGGGGGCAGGAGTAGCAAATCGGATAAGAGGACGGAGAACGAAGACGGTGGCGGAAGGAGTAGCAAATCGTCGCGGTCGAGGCACGAGAGGTCGCCAGAGCGTGAGCGCAATGGGAGGAGCCGGCATAGGTCTCAATCTCCGCCGCATCATCACGCCTCCTCAGGGAATGCAAAGCCTCGTGATGAGGTGTCCGGTGATATCCAACCCTAGTTCATATTTTTTCTTCGAAGTCTAACTTTTTTTTTTGTGTGTAATTTAAGTTGTTTTTGGTTTGTTTGGTATGTGTGTTTTGTTTTGCTGAATTGTAGAATCCGAAGCATTTTCTTAATGCTGGTGTTGGAATGAAAGGATGAGGATGTGGTTTGGGAGATAGTGTTGTGGTTGGAATCCTGTTGAACATTTGTAGTGACTTTTGCTAGACAGGGGTGTTATTGCATGGGTAGGGTGTGGGAATTTAGGTATTTCTATATGTCCATTGAATTTGTGGAATGTAGAGTTTTGTAGGTAATTTCAGAAAATGTGAAGCTTCTTCACATGTATGAGTGAATCTCAGAGTGTTTGGCAAAATGAGTGTTTCTGTGATTTGGAGATTTTAAGAATGAGGGTGAAAGTTGAGTTAGGGTGAGGTTGGAATTTTACTTAAGTTGGCTTTGAAGATCTATCTGATGATTTTCTGAGGGTGGCTTTAAGTTAAATATTGGTACTATGGAAATATGTTAAACCAAAAAGGACAAACATGCTATTGTTATTGTAATTATAGTTTGTACCCGAGTTATGTGATTAAGTTAGTGGCTCCAACTGTAGAAATTGTGAGAGCTCTGATTCTGTTAGCATGTGCGTTGAGAACCTATTAGAAGTTAGTTTTCAGTTGAAGTTTACTTTTTCTATTTACAATTTACATCAAGAAAAAGGCAGCGTTGAGGTACTTTGTATTTGACATTGATATTTTTCTTTAATTAAAGAGAATTGCCTCATCCAATATTGGTTTTTCTTTTTGAGTACCTGTTTGTTTCATGTCGCTTACTGTTGTTATCCCGTACGATTTTTAGATATTATGGTATTGAAGATTGAATAAGAGTTAACGTGAGATCACCTTGGAAGTTATGGAGTTTATTATAGATTATAATGTTGCATTTCTCATGGGAAGCTTTTAGTTTTATTACTAATTAGCAGTTTCATTTGATAAGTCATAAGTGATTAGTAATTTGTAGACCGGTGATGATAATCTTTTGGTTCCAAAATATTTTACTGATTTATTATTCTTTACTTTGGTGTTTATTTTTTCATTCCCCCTTGTTTTCTCCCACCTTTATGTTCTCTTTATTCCTGTTTTGAACTTCTTTCTATTTTAAGATTTAACTATTTTCTAGAATTAATGCTTATCTGGATTGCTGTTTAACTTTTGAAGATGATAAACTCAGGAGGAGGAGCTGAAGAAATGTAAGTTTCTGTTTGAACTCTGAATTTTATTTACCATAATGTTTGATTGTTGGTTTTGGTTTGATTTATGCCATATATATTAATAGGAATGCTGCATTATTTTGTCCTTAAACTGTTTACTTTTTAACATTCTTTGACTCTCTTCCCCCATCTTTGCTCATCTGTGATTGGGTGAATAATGGTACATAAATAGGCTACCTTATGTATCTAATCTTGCTTGGCGTTGGTGTGATCTCAATTGGATTAGCTTTGAGAACATTAAAGCGATAAATTTTATTTTTGTAAATAATATGTTTAGGAAGCCTTGAGCTTGAACATCAGGTTAAATATTAAAAATTGGAATATCATGCAGAGCTACATATTACTCTCTATGAATTGAATGTAGTAGGTTCAAAACAATTTTATGTCTATACATGAAAAGAGATGATGTATCTGTTTTAAGAGGAAAATTAATGGTCAAACCTCAGTTATGGAATATATATAAGGATCTCAGCACCCTCATTTTAATATAGTTGAATTGTCGAAATAGTGGTATTGAAACTGAAATGCCATTAGCTCGTTTCTTGACTCAGGTCGTTTCTTGTATTGCTTTCTCCTCTATCTTTAGAAGTGGGGAAGTTTGGATGCTATGTTTATGAATAATTGAGGATTTGTTCGTATAGCTTGTGATGATGACAGTTTAATTGCTGCTTTGGCAGGGATGAGGAGAATGATTCGATTAGCAAAATGAAGGCTGCTGAGGAGGCTTTGGAAGAAAAACAGAAGGTAATAATTGGCCTTTTTTTGTTAGAATCTTGTGTCTGAATTTTATGTAGTTCTTCATGTTCTTTTTATATTGTTGGGTAGGAGTTGAGACCCCTTTCAGATAATTAACCTGTTTACTCCCCTATACTTTATTACTAAGCTTCATACTGTTGCATCTTGCTTTAATCTTTTGGGGACTTCTATTGCTAACTGTTTGGGTTTGACACTGTACATGCGAAGACAATGTTTAATTGCTTACCTGTTCAGTAGATGTTTGTGAAAGAATCATATCTAACCAAGGTTACTGCTGTATGGCATAGAGATTATTCTTCTCAAAATACTTGCTACTGTTTTGTTTACTAGTTTCAATAATATTCAATCAGGTGTCCTTTTTCTTTATGGAGGCTACAATGAGGCATCCCAAGCTCGAGATACTGCTAACTAACTAATGTGTTAGATATTTAAGCATTGTTAATGTTGAAAACACTATGACAGCATTTATGTTTATTTTGATTGAATTCAAAGTTAGTTGTTTGTCCAATGTTTAATTTGTATCTATTAACTCGAGTTGAGTTGTAATCCAATAAAAAATAGTGAAAATAATATGGTTTAAAAATTAAAAACTACTATTGTTATTTTGTGTATAAGTAAGGATATTTCTGACTGATTTACTCCTGTTGGCTTATCTGAAACCCTGTCCCTTGCACTTTTGCAGCAAAAACCTTCATTTGAGCTATCTGGAAATCTCGCAGCCGAAACAAATCGATTCAGAGGTGACACTAACTATTTTTTAACATATAAAACTATCTATTTGGCTTTTAAGATTGTTTATCGTTCATTTTTAGTTGTATGCTGACACTATATCTTTTTCAGGTATTACTTTGTTATTCAATGAGCCACCAGAGGCTCGAAAACCAGATATTAAATGGAGGCTTTATGTTTTCAAGGGTGGTGAACAGCTAAATGGTTAGTGTTTAAGGCTTCTGCTTATAATATATGTTATAATAATAGACTGTCAAACTTGTATGCTCCATGTCAATATTTTATGGGAACTTTTGTCACACATCAGAGACCTGTAGTTTTTTTTTTTCTCAACATTATGTGTTTTCAATTACAAACTGTTTTGTTTCGTCCTTTTCCATGCATTATGCCCATGAATTTTTCTGGTTTATATTGTTCACTATAATCCTTCCTCCTAGCCATGGACACTTTTGCCTGTTGTGTACATAAGAAGTGTGCTTAACTTGATAAGAGTAAGCTCTGGTTGCTCAGTCCTCACAATTTGATTTTATTCTATTTATTTTATCCTGAATGCGATAGACTTTTCCTTGCAATTTATTTTATAAGTTTCCAACACCTTTTGCATTTGGGTGAGCCTCCCATTGTTAGATGAGCTTTATCTCTGAATTCCTTTTCTATTTTCACATCTGATTATATTCCTGTTTAATGTTATGCTTTTGTGTCTACAATTTCCTTTCTTTTCTCAAAAAATTTCAAGTTAATTTTAATAAAAAAAATCAACTTTGCAGTTTTATTGTTAAATTATAAATCTTTTGTACCATGGTTAATGGAATTACGACTTTATTGCCTACCAGAGAACATTTTTCTTTTTGCTTTCTACCTACTTTTGCTTAAAAAATTGTATATGATTGATTGACAGAGCCCCTTTATATACATCGCCAAAGTTGTTATCTTTTTGGAAGGGAAAGAAGGGTTGCTGATATCCCTACAGATCATCCATCTTGCAGCAAGCAACATGCTGTTATTCAATTCAGGTATTTCATCAATTTAAGCAACCCACAATGATTCCTTTGGTTATCAGTATTTTCATAATGGTGATTGAATTTTATGAATTTTTTAAAATTCCTTTTCTTAGGCAAGTTGAAAAGGAGCAACCTGATGGTACGTTATTAAAACAAATAAGGTAATGCCTGATTCTTACTTTCATGTACTAATGTACAGCTACAAGTTTCTCAATGTGCAAACCTAATATGCATATGTTTTTAACTAGGCCTTACATTATGGACCTGGGAAGCACAAACAAAACTTTAATAAATGTGAGTGTTCGTTGAATGCCTTTGATAGTTTGAGTAGTTTCTTTATTTATGTTTATTTGTTCTGGTAGTAACGAATTATAATGTGATACTTTCTGCTTTTGCAGGATAGTCCCATTGAACCTCAACGATATTACGAACTTAGGGAAATGGACACCATTAAATTTGGTAATAGTAGGTAAGTGACATGTAGATATTCTTTGTTTTTTATGATGTTCAAAATACATGTTTCTTTTGTTTGAGTAGAAAATTTTAGGCAAAAGTTGTATGTCTGCCTTCATTTGTGAATATATATATATATATATATATATATATATATATGAGGAGGAATCTACTTATTCAAAGAATAAGAGTTAGATACTTACTCTTCATTTTCACTATTTATTTTTTGACAATCCAATAATTAAGATGAGTTATGAAGTTAGACCATTAAATTGCCAAAAAATAACAATAAAGATCAAGAATAAGTTTCTAACTATTATTACTCTTGAAATAAGTGAATTACATATCTCTCTCAGTATGACTGAAAATTTTCCTGGCTGAGGATGTCTGAGGCATGTTAATAATGCAATGAATTTTCTTGAGTTTTCCTTTTTTGTTGGTATAAATGTAAATCACTCAAAGTATGTTTATATAATTGTTATGCCTCTTCACCTCGTGATTTCTCGCAGTAATGGATTTTGTACCTTATTATTATATTCTATATAATGATTATTATTAACACTTTCTTTCTACTGCAGTCGAGAATATGTATTATTACATGAGAATTCTATTGGGTAATGAACATCAACTCTCCAACTCCATACCATCCTTCTCAATAGAACTGATTAAAGCTTTCGATCTGATCTGAAGTTGTTCAACTTATGTGTATTCTCTTCTTTCAGAAGTTGTTCAGTTTGTGTACAAGTTTCTTATTATTACAAGACACATTGGATAAATTCAATGTAAGGTGGTAAATTTGCCCTGTTAACTTACTTCGCTTGGTTGAAACATTTGCTTGTTAGTTTCGGATAGGGTTCAAACATTTCTCTTCCTCTATCTCATTCCTTCTTAGGTTAGATGAGAATCTCTTGAGCATATCTATGGAAAAAAAATGTTTCGGGTGAGGTACTTGTGTCATGATTCTATTTCTTGAACAATTTTTATTCGAGTATCTCAAAAATTGAGTTTAATTTCTATGCTTACCAATGAAATCAGATTTGTTATATTATTTGATAAGTTTAATACCTCTCAAGTGTTAAATTTAATGAAAGATATTACACTATTGTATTTAAGTTAAATTAATAAAATATTTTTCAAAAAAATTAATTTTAGAAAAAGTCAGAACTATGTGAGTTGCATAGGTGGCTATATATTTTTTTTCTTCATCATTTAGTATCTTTTAATCAATAGTTGAATTTTTTATTTAAAAAATAAAACTCAATTATCTATCCATTGCTGCGAACTTGTTGGTTTTATGTTAGCTGAGTATGGAAGTTTTAAATACGTAAATGCAAGTAAGAGTATCTTTAGTTTCCATGAACATGTGTTCTTGTTTCAAGATATTCTTGGAAAAATATCATTATAATTTTATTTTTTTTAATTATGATGACACGAATATCTATCAATTTTTTTGATTAAATAAATTAAATATAATATTACTTAAATTTGAAACCTCGATTGAATAGATTAAATATAATATAAATCTGGCATTAATTGACCATGGACGTAACATGATTAGTTTCATTCACATGAAATGTTGAAGTTAGAGCTTCTATACAGTGAATCTCATTTCCATACCACATTAATTAATCAACTTTTTTGTGGTGTGTAATTGGGGGAATAAGAATAAATTAATGGGAAAAAGAGTTTATCAGGGTTATATCTATGATATGATAATTAAGATATATAAATAAGTGTTAGTTTTTTAAATTAAAAATTTTATATAATTTCTTACAAAAGTTTTTTTAGTATTTTAGTTACGTATGAAAGAAAGAGTATAATAATTAGGTGTGACTAAATATTTTATTATAATTATTTAAGTATGTGAATATAATTGAATAAATAATTATATTTTATTTATATTAATTTATTTTTATTTATTATATTTTATATGAAATTATATTATTACGATAATTGTATTTTAACAAAAAATAAATAATAATATTAAATAATAATATAAGGAAGTAAAGTTAATAAATGGTATTATGTGAAACAAAAATTCCATTCTAATTGTAAAATGTTAAGAAATGTTTATTATAGTTAATATATGAAGGTTGTAATATAAGTAGTCAATTAGTATGAATATTTAAGCTGTTGAATTATTTATATATATTTATTTTATCTCTATAATTGATTAATATTATTTTTTGTGAGATAATATTTCTTTATAGATATAAAGTTAATATTTTTGAATTTATATGATATATAAATATAAGTATATAATAATATAAATAAGTTGTTTGATTTAGTTACTTATTTTTAATTTAAAATTCAAATTAAAAGATTGTTTAAAAAAATTAAAACAAATTTAATTAATATTATTTATTTATTTTTTAAATAATTTTTATTAGTTCAATTTTAAATACCTAGTCTTAAAATAATTGAGATTCACTTTAATCAAATTAATCCATTTACATAATTTTATAATAACATATTAAAAAAATACTTTTGAAAACAGGACGCTTTAAAAGGTAGGTAAAAAATGTTTCAGGATTATAATTATTAGATATAATTAATTATTGTTATAATGTATCATAATTAAAATAAATTTATACAATTATTGGAAAGTAGTTATAAAATAATTAATTTTATTTGAATGCAATAGAAAAAACTGTCTATATAAACTCTCTTATATGTGATTTTACATAAAAAATATAAATAAAGAATATTACAAAATATTTTCTCTCAATTTTAAATTACAAATTTTTAGATTCATGAAAACAACTTACTTTTCAGACAAATTTTATACTGAATTTCAAGATATATGAAATACTCATTTTATTTTATAAACAACTTATTTTGCATAAAAAGTTGAAATTAAGAATATAGATTGTTCCAAACATATACTATAAATGTAACCATAAAAAAAAAAAAGAATATATAAATATCTTTAGATAATTATAAAGTTTTCATACATTACATAATTTTATTTTAGATAATATTATGAAATAAATTTAAATTAATAAATTAAGAAAAAAAAATTATAATATAGATATATAACCAAAAAATAAATAAAATATAATTCTTAGTAGTAAAGTTTTAGGAATAAAGAAATAAGTTTTAAATTTTATAAAATTAATTTAAATATATAATCTCAATATTTTTTCTCACACATACATATTTAATAATATATCATCTCCATCCATTTCAATTTCTAAATTATAATCCTAAATATAAATTATCCTATTATATATAGAAATAATATAATATATATATATAATATTTTTAAATAATAAAAAGTCTAACCAAAAAATAAATTGATTGTGTAAAAATAAAAATAAAGATAAAATCATATTAAAAAATAGTAAAAAATTTGAGAAAATGTGGGTTTATTACACTAATATACAATAATTGAGTTTATTTTCTATACAAATTTCTCTCAATTATGAATTATATATGAGGACCTAATCAACTTATACATATCTGACTCATCTTATATTATATACCTTATCACTCTTATCATTGAATATGTATATTAAATTCATGTGTGAATTTTTATTATATGCATGTATCAAATCAAATTATATGTGAATTCATGTGTAATATAAAAATTTCATAATTGATTGTGTTTTTATTATCCTTATGTACAAAAAATTAATGTGAGTCAAAAAATAATGAAATATAACTAATAATTTCTTCCGTTTTCATTTTCTTTTTTGTATTTAGTTCCATTTTCCACCGAATCAAAGTACCATTTTCTCATATATTTTCCTTTTTTGGTTTCTTCTTCTTTGGTTTCTTTGCTGTAACAAACAGAACATGATTCACCAAATTCAGGGCAAATTGGGTAAGAAAAGAAATTAATAAATAAATTAATGAATAAATTAATAAATAAATAATCTAATATTAGTCCAAAAGCATTGAGGGTGTTGTAATGTGATCCCCTTTCTGCTGTCATCAAATCATACCTTTGAATCCTGTCTTTGTATACAGACAAACACCAAAGACTCATACAAAATCTCTGTACCTCCACAACAATATTCCACTCTATAAATTAAATTCCAACCAACCAATTTCAGAAGAAAAGAAAAACTCATCAAATCACTTGAAAATGGCTGCTTCCATCCCATTCACAGGCCTCAACTCCTCAAGGGTGCTTCCTATTCCCAAACAGCCATACCCATCTTCCCATTTTCCCTCAAACATGATAAAGTTTGCACCTTTCAGAACCCCTTCTGCTTCTTCTACTTCTGTGTCCTGCTCTGCCACCAGGGACCCTTCAGCTGTTGTGCCATTGGAGGAACACCGCAGTTTGGATAATGGGTCGGTTGTACTCCAGAGACCCGATTCGTTTGGGAGGTTTGGCAAGTTTGGGGGGAAGTATGTCCCTGAGACTCTCATGCATGCTCTCACAGAGCTTGAGGCTGCCTTTCATTCCCTCACTGCTGATGAGCAGTTTCAGGTTTTGTGACTAAGTGTTTGTCGGTTGTTGTGTGATTTGAATTGGGGAATGGGGTTTATTTGTCTTTTTATTTTTGGATTGAGTTGTGTGGAGTGGTTTAATTGGCTTTTGGTGGAAATGGGTATCCCTTGCAATGTGAGGTTAGGCTGAATGTTTGTTGGTGTGGCACACAAATTGGTTGTTGAAATGTGGCAGCGATGGTGATTGTAGCTGTTTTTATTTTTTTGGTTTTTGAAAGATTAGGGTGTTTGGGAATGTTGTTTTGCTTGTTGAATTGAATGCTCTATCCATGGCAAGATGGAGCTGGGATTAGCCAGAAACTGAACCGAGGTTTAGTTTATGCAAGGTTTCAAAAAATGATATACAACTGCAATTGTGATTGCAATTTTGGGGTCTTTGCGACCGAAGTTATGGTCATTTCAACCGTATTTATGAGCAAATTTCTGCAATAACAGGGATAGCCACTAAACCATGACAGCAATTTAAAACCCTTTAGTTTTTGCTTAGAACGACCAAGGGTTGGTTACAATCAACATTGTTATTTGATGTACTATCCTTGATGCTTTATTTCCTTTCCTTTATGCTGTTCCTTCTATTTTGATGCTTGTGAAATATACACTTTTGCGAAGTTTTGAATGTGTTATCTCCTTCAGCACATTTTTTGGTCTTTACCATTTCAATTTCATACGGAATTAACAAAGTAAACAATTTGGAACTCCATATTAATCTTCCGTCAATTATACTGAGAATAACTTTCTGTCTCTCTTGCATTCTAGCCCTTCTCTCATTCTTTTGTATGTTAACAACATTCAGAGGCCATGAAATGATGTTTCTTGGAAGGAAAAATAATGTAAATTTTCTGAGATAGATGTTTTAAATTGCAGACACAGCTGGCTGGGATTCTGAAAGATTATGTTGGTCGAGAGAGTCCTCTTTATTTTGCAGAAAGGTTGACAGAGCATTACAAGAGGCCTAATGGTGAAGGGCCTCATATTTATTTGAAGAGGGAAGATCTCAATCATACTGGGGCTCACAAAATTAACAACGCTGTTGCTCAAGCTTTGCTTGCCAAGAGTTTGGGCAAAAAGCGCATTATTGCTGAAACTGGAGCTGGTCAGCATGGAGTTGCCACTGCTACAGTATGTGCTCGATTTGGTTTAGAATGCATTATTTATATGGGCGCACAGGATATGGAAAGACAGTCTCTCAATGTTTTCAGAATGCGACTACTTGGTGCTGAGGTATATAATTTGTTATTGTTGTGATAGATGCCATTATTCGTTAATCCTTTTTAACAGCATCTATTGTGCTTCCCGAGATTATCTCTGCAAATAAAACTTTAAATTAATCCAAATATTATCTTACAGTTGATTTTCAGTGCTGTTTTGAATATAAATGTCTTTTAATCTGTTTTTTGCTTCCTTTTCCTTTTAATATATACATATAGGAGATAGGATCCTTCCATGAATAAGCTTTTGCATTGTTTCTCTTTTGTTATACCTACACTACAGTCTCTTATGCACATTGTTTTGGAGGTTGACTTATGGATAAAATAAATTGAATCCGCTGCTTTGTTCTATTTTGCAATCATTACCTGAACTGTTATTCAAAGAATAATTTATGAATATTCTGAAAGTATGTTGTTTGTTGTGAAAATGAAAGTTTTGTTTCTAAACACCAATGTTTTAAAAACTTTTTTGTTTACACTTTTTTCTGATCCAATGGCATACACTTGATAGTTGAGATATGCCATTTTGTGAAGAAATTTTTGTACTGGATATGTATGGATGCATCATGCTAAAAGACATGATAAAAGCACAAGACTTTTAGATTTCTAACAAGATAGTGACACTTACATTAGAATGTCAGAAGCAAATGAAAAAATAAATAAATTCAATATTTTATAATTAGCTGTATGTGACTAATTGTAGCATCCAAAGACCAAGTGTTGATTTTTTTATTACATTTTTAATATGGGAAATTATATGCTCTTTTTCTACATTGGAAAAAATGTTGTGATGTGACCTCGTGTGTTCAAATCTAGTTGCTATGCATTGAATTCAAAAGATCTGTCTTAGTTTAAAAAAAAAAGTGCACTATGCAATGGTCTATCTAAATAGGATATTCTTGTAATATAGGTAAGAGCAGTTCATTCTGGGACTGCTACACTCAAGGATGCTACGTCCGAGGCTATAAGGGACTGGGTGACAAATGTAGAGACAACTCATTATATCTTGGGTTCTGTTGCTGGGCCGCATCCATATCCAATGATGGTCAGAGAGTTTCATGCTGTGATTGGCAAGGAGACCAGAAAGCAAGCTTTGGAAAAATGGGGAGGGAAACCAGATGTTCTGGTTGCATGTATTGGTGGGGGTTCAAATGCCATGGGACTTTTCCATGAATTTGTTGATGACGAAGATGTTAGGCTAATTGGTGTGGAGGCTGCTGGATTTGGCCTAGAAAGTGGCAAGCACGCTGCAACTTTAACAAAGGGAGAAGTTGGGGTTCTGCATGGAGCTATGAGCTATCTGTTGCAGGATGATGATGGGCAAATAGTTGAGCCTCACTCTATTAGTGCAGGGTAATTCATCTGACTGATAACTTGTTGTATCAGTTGTTTTGTGTCTTTTGCAATTCTGCTTGTTCTGATTGTGTGCTTATCTTTTCAACAACAACAAAAATTATGTGCAGCTTGGACTATCCTGGTGTGGGTCCAGAACATAGCTTTTTGAAAGATTTAGGACGTGCTGAATATTATAGCATTACTGATGAAGAAGCATTGGAAGGTAGGATTACCTTGAGCTTGCTGCTTTATACAACACAGATTCAAAAATTTACATAAAAATTTAGTATGAAGTAGAAATTGCATAGATTTTGAAGTTCAGTTATGATTTGTTTCTCTCCCTCCTTTGTATTGGCATACACTATGGTAACTCATCTCAATCACTTGTTCAAAACTTATGTTACTATATCATTCCGTTAATCTTGATCTGATCTTAAGTTTCCTTTGGTACCCATCCTGCATAAGTTTTACTCAGAAATTATGTGTTCTACAGTCTAAGAAAATGGTGACCCCCTATTCTGTTAAATGTCATATATTCTTAATTTCTCTATCTTTGTTTACTTACAATTGTTCTAGAGCTTCAAATCTAAATGTCTGTGCTATTCAAAATAGCATGATTTTTCGTTTTAATTCCTAATTTCCTATTAAAAAAATTATTTTAATCCTTACATCTAACAAAATAATATAGTTGCAGTCCCTCATTACACATGTTTTCAGTCTCTAGTAAGAGACTAAAACCATGTCATTTTCTTAATTGTAGGAACTAAATGAATAAAAGTTTTATAGGCATTTAAAACTATAATTTTGTTAATTGTAGGAACTAAATGAATAAAAATTTTATAGGGACTAGAACCATAATTTCTTGGAGTTTCAAATTTCCAGAACGAGTTGCTTTATGAATCAATATCACAAACTTAAAATTACTGTCCTTTATGTAATCTCACTGCTGATCTTTTATCTCCTACATGCATATGCTTACTGATATGAATTCTGCTATCTTATGAAACATAATTTCTTGGAAGTAGAAACATGCTCATAAACCCTTTGTACCATACAACATGTTGCCATTTTCCTTCATAAAGCATTTATCAAGATGCATATAATCTTATACTTCTTGGTTTGATGTAAAACAATGTTTTCATTCTATCATTTATTGTTTCTCTCTTAAACTTTGATTTTTTTTATGTGTAGCTTTCAAGAGAGTTTCACGACTTGAAGGCATAATTCCAGCTTTGGAAACATCTCATGCATTGGCATATCTAGAGAAAGTGTGCCCAACCCTTCCAAATGGAGCGAAGGTTGTGGTTAACTTCAGTGGCAGAGGTGATAAGGATGTTCAAACTGCCATCAAGTACTTGAAGGTTTGAAAGGGTCATCATGTCATGTACTTGGTGTTGTGAACATGTGCAATGGATAGAGAGGGAGCTTCATTTTCATACTTAGAGACATAATACAATTTATTACCAGACCAAGTTAAATAACAATGTATATTTGCATCAGAAAACTGTTGCTATTCAATCCTCAATAATAAACTTAGTTTATGTCATTATAATCGATTATTTTATCTTAAAAATAGTTTTTAACCAATAACAAACAGGTAAAAAACACTTTGCTTCCAGGGGCTCTTGAGGATGAAAAAAATATGAATTATCATTTTCTGATTCATAATATGAAAAAGTTGATTAGAACTTAAAAAATCTAATTACAAATTTTTAAACACTTACACCATTTTGTGTGCATTAGTGAATAAAATAATGCTGTCATTTAAGTTTTTGTAATGAAACTTCACATGCTATTCTTTCTGATTGTTAAGGCAATTAAACATAGGAAACGCGGTATGTCTAATGGTACGAATGATGTGATGATAAGAATTATAATTTATAGTTTTCAATATATAAAAGACTTATATTAAGTTGCTTCTATTCAACCTATTTTAAAATTTTTAGATTTGAAAAAAAAAAAATCTTTTTCAAATTCCTTCAACTAAGTGCGTAAAGGTATATATAAAAACATAGAAAAGCTATGTGACATATAATCTTAGTACATTTTCCAAATTGGAGTTCTAAAGAAATTGTGATTTTAACATGGAAAAATGTTTGATATACATGTTTATGGATTCATATTCTATCAATTTCACTTAAGGTTAATTTTAACATAAATAGGATAAGATTGACTGAGATATTAAAATTTGGTTAAAGCTAAATGATATATTTATGGATATAATTATTCTTCTAAACCAGATTTTGAGAATAATAATATAAATAAATGAAAAATTATATATATATATATATATATATATATATATTTGGCTTTTGAATATTAAAGAAACCAAAAAACGTATTTTGTTATTAAATATTTTTGATATTTTTTAATATTTTTTTTATTTTGATAACTATTCTTATAAAAAATAAATACAAAATTTCTCTTTTTTAAAAGGTTATTATTATTTTAATTAAAATAAAATTGATAATTAAGTGGTTAAAATATAATATATTTTACTAATATTTTTTATTTAAAAAATATTATTTTTGTATAATTTTTCTTAATATATAAGTACCAATTTTTAAAAGTCATACCTTCTTTATTTAAAAAAAAAAAAATTGGACAATTAAAAAATCTAACTTAAAAACTTTGAAGTTATCCAGTGTACCTCCAACCCAACCAAAAAGCAAGAATTCATCTTTCTGTTCTGAATGAAGATAAATGTTAGTATTCTTTCAGCTTACAAGTTTTTTCTTCCTAAAATTTTATATATCAAACCAAAAAAATTATTTCCTTATTTTACAAATAAGTATAACTGATATATATTTATATTTTTTTTTCAGTTATTTAGCCATAGTATTTAAGTATTATATATATAATAACCTTTATATAATAAAGTTACCGACAAAACCTGCATATTAAACTCATTTATAATTAAATACATAAATAATTAAATATGTTTTTTTCGTGTATTTTTTATTAAAGTTGATTTTGGTTTTTATATTTTAAAATTTTATTAATTAATATTTAGTTTTAAAAATATCTGAATTTAGTTCTCTTATGAAATATTATAATAGTAAAAAAATTAGAATTATTATGTGAATTTAGTTTTTTTATTAATTTTGTAATAGTAAAAAATTATCATTAAAATTTAAATTTAAATATACAAATATTTTAAGAATTAAATTCATAAGTTTAAAAAAAAAAAAAGAATACTAAAAGCATAATTTTTCCTTAAATAAATAAATAATGCATGAACCATGTAATAATTGTATATACACATTCACAATCAAAATGGAGGTATTTTCGGAATTTTCTTGAGTCGGATCAAATTTCGGGCCGACCCGCATCCGTATCCATATCCGTGTCAACGAAAATAGCACTAAAACCCTTTCTTCCTCAAACCTTGATCATCCTAGGGTTTTTCTGCTCTCTAATTCGGAGGTTGAAGAACAAAAACATAGTGAGTCATTGCTCTCACTTTTTCCACTGCTTCAACCTGCAATGAAGGTCAAAGTTATATCACGTTCCGTCGATGAGTTCACCCGAGAACGAAGTCAGGACCTTCAGGTCATTCAATGCACACGACCCTTCATTACTAGCGTTCTTCTAATTGCTCAGTTCATTTGAATTTACAATCTTTTGCTTTTTCTAACGCTGCCCCTTTGATTTTTTAAAGAGGGTGTTCCGGAATTACGATCCCAGCCTTCGTCCTCAAGAGAAGGCGGTCGAGTATGTCCGTGCTCTTAATGCAGTGAAATTGGACAAGGTCGGCTTTTCCCTATTATGCTTTTCGATGTTTATTAATCAGTGTGTTTGTGTTGCATATGAAGTTTATCTGTTTCTTATTGAGTGTTTTTAATCTTTGAGGATTTAGATCTTTGCAAGACCATTTATTGGAGCATTGGATGGACATATAGATGCTATTTCGTGTATGGCGAAGAACCCTAGTCAGTTGAAAGGAATGTTCTCCGGTTCAATGGATGGAGGTAGTTCATTTTACCTTATTTAGTCATGCCCCTGCAGCTATATGAAGTATTGGTTTGGAGATAGAGAAGAGGAAAAAGTTTGTTTTGCTATCTGATGGATTATGAATTTTGAATTGAGGAATTTTTGTTAAGAGGAGTGTTGTTAGAGATAGGGAGAGCATATATATATATATATATATATAATACATTTATTTAGGAAATTCATAATCCATAAATCCAATACCAGATATGCATAATTCTTCTTCCAGAATGAGTTGGCAACCTGACTGTTGACATCATTATTGAATATTGACTCTTGGATGAGTTTTGAGTAGTCTACCCTACTGTGAGTTATCTGTCCAAAGATCACCCAATCGTTAGTCATATGCTGATTTCTCTCAAGTGTTTTCTTTGCTGTATAGTGTAGTGTTACTATTTAGTTTTCTTGATGTTGAAGCCTTCTTGTTAGGTGTGGCTTGAATAGTAAATGTTTCATGCTTGCTGATTATGAATCATAGCTGTTTAAAGTAGTATGGTTCTTTTGGCATAATACATTATATAGAATAATCAATCTTATAATATTTTCAGGCTAAAGAGATAAGAAATAATTGTGTGGGAATGTCTTACATATCCATTCACTTTTACTATTCATCCCTATCTTTTAATTCTATCCTTGTTTTTTTGGTGTTATTTTGGTTATCTTCTTCATTGGTTTTCCTTCTACATGGTATTAGGTTTATGCATTACTACAATATCATTCTATTGCAGATTAGGCTCAATCCACTGAACATTGTTATATTCATACAACGTAGGATTAGTTGAGTTGTATAAATATAAAAAAACCTATAACATTTGTCTTTGTTGTTTTGACAGATATTCGTCTCTGGGATTTAGCTTCAAGGTAATAATTTTTTCAATAATTTGGTTTTTTCAAAAAGAAAGAATATTTATACTTGGAATTTGAATTAAGTACGTGGTATTTAGTAAAATTTTTTAAATGAAGAACATTTCTATACTCTGTCCTTTTTTTTTTCAATCTGTCCACTTAGGGATAACACAAATATTAAGGAAGTAATTAATATCCTTGTTTATATCAAAATTATTGTTAACTCCCTAGTGCTCTTCACAATTATTTCTCTGCAATTTATGATAAGTTTTTAAAGATTTAAAGATTTGGTTAGAGCCTTAGAGGGCATATATGAAAAGAAATGGATGCTGTAGTATTTAACAATACATAGATAATAAGTACAGCTGAGGAGAAAGTAATAATTTCTGTCTTATTAGTTATGAATGAACTATAGTTTACTGTATCAAATATGACTTGAGATTTCTTATTTTTTCTCTGGTTGGGGGGTACGTTGGCTTCCTGAAGAATGACAGATGTTATATGATAAAATTATTTAATAATGCATGAGCATTATACATACAGAGAAGAAAAACATTTGTTATTGGCTTATGCACCCACTTATTTAACAAAATATTAAGCAAGGACAGGAGGTTGTTAATGTTACAATTTTTCGGACTACTATATGTATCTAATTTGGTGCTCATTATGTTTGATAAAAAAGACGGACAGTTTGCCAGTTTCCTGGTCACCAAGGTGCTGTACGAGGTTTGACAGCATCTACGGATGGACGCATTCTTGTTTCATGTGGAACTGATGCCACGTAAGAATCAACCTTTTCAATATTCTCACTATTATATCTATCTCTCATATTTAACCTTCAATAGCTATTTTTTCTGATGCAACCTGGAATTTGAGTTTCAGAATCAGACTCTGGAATGTTCCTATTACTACTCTTAATGAGTCAGACGACTCAACCAAGAGCACTGTTGAGGTGAAATATTGAGCTGACATATTTTACTTTTATTTTTTCTATTTTAGTTTCAGTGGGCATACTACTAACTCACAATTTTATGAACCATTTTTGCTTTTGTGCAGCCAGCAAGTGTTTATGTTTGGAAAAATGCATTTTGGTAAGTTTTGGAGTGATTACCCCTGAGGAAGATATTGAAGGTTGTTATTTTACTATATTTTTATGTTTACTAAACATTGTTTTACTTTCTTAGGGGCGTTGATCACCAGTGGGAGGGGGAGCATTTTGCCACAGTTGGTGCTCAAGTAGATATATGGAATCACAACAGGTGGTCAATTTCTGTTTGGTCTACTTATTTTACTAGAACCACCAGTTGACCATTCTAAATTTTATGTTTATTTTATGTTATTGTTACTTATCTTCCGCAGGTCTCAGCCGATAAATAGTTTTGAATGGGGGACTGATACAGTAATTTCTGTCCGCTTTAATCCTGGAGAACCAAATCTTTTGGCCACCTCAGCTAGGTACGTGAAATTGCAATACAATTCTTTTTGTTTATTATTTGTTTGCTCATTGCTGATCTCATTGAATTTTTATGTTTTTTCTCCATTATTTAATGAGTACTTATACTGTTTTTGTGAATTGATTTTCCTACTTTATTTAGTATCACATCTTAATGTTTCATTTCCGAGATTAAAGCCCTGGTACTGTCAACATGATTGAAGTTGTAATTGAAATAGGTTCTTGAGTGTGAGAAAATGCCATTCTTTGTTTTTGTTGTGGATGGTACATTGGTCCTAATATATCATGGTTTTTGTTGAAATTATAGGGAAGAAGGAAATGGGAAAAGTAAAGATTCAAAATAATATTGTGTATAATGAATTGATAAATATAATCCAAAAGAAAAACATGACTTGTGCCCCTAATTAAATCTAGAAACAAATAATGAATGATGAAATATAAATAATATGGAAACTATTCCCAAGAGATCATAGATGCTCTAAACTATTTTAAAATATGATCATGATGTTATGAGGTATCCTGTGAGATTTCAAGAGACAGAAAGATTTGAACAGAGAGAAAGAAAAAATTCTTTATTCTGAAATTTGTGTGTTTATAGGTGAGTTATTTATTATATGATACAAGGCAAGCTTCTCTTACAAGCTTGCTAATTGGCTGGCTAGTCTAACTGAATACAGCTGTCAACGACAGAAAACACAGTAGGGGACATATATTGTATTGTATCCTCTAGAATTTCTATCACTCCTCCAGCTAAATTTCTAAGGCATAGCATCTTTATCATTAGATTTTCAGAAAATAGACTGATGCAGAGCATTCTACATAAATAAGCTGGGATGATTGCAATAATGCACAAGAGAATAATAGTTATAGACTAATACTCATTACAACAAAGCAATGATGCACAAAACACAATATTGGGGTAATCAATTTCCTTGAACACAACTCAATGGAACAGAGAAACTATTCTCAAGGTGCATTACATGACTCTGATACCATGTTGACGTAACAGGGATTTAAGTAGGGAAGGAGGAAATGAAGATGATTCGAAAGACAATGCTAAGCTCTATATTTACTAATGGTAGACTTATAATGTTAATTAAATAAGGAAACAAATTATGAAATATAAAGATGTATGAAATTTTTTGGTAAGGGTTCATCTATAATATTTTCATGATATTGAGATATCTGCTATATATTCCAAAAGTTGTGATTAATCTGGTGAAAAATATATCTTGTTCATTAAATTGAAAAGAATATCTAATAAGGGAGACTAGAGTATGTTTCTTTTGGTATGCATTTTTTTGTTCAAGTTTTACTTAATTAGATTTTGAATGATGTTTACTTTAATCTACTTTATAAATCGTGACAATATTGGTTGGCTTAATGTACTTTAATCTTGGGTGTAAAAACCTGCTTTTTTAACTTGTTTTCTTATTTTAGTGACCGGAGCATAATTCTGTACGATTTACGAATGTCTTCCCCAGTGAGGAAAATGATAATGATGGTAACTACTCCTTTTCATTACTTTAAATTATGACATATTCTTGCAGCTTTTTATTATGTTATTTCTAGTCATCATATTTTGTTCGACTGCTAACAGAAGTCCCTTTTTTTTGTGCCTTTTAAATTGCACTCTATTATATCATTGCCTCATTTCTCAACAACATTATTTCTGCTGGGTTGTCTGCTCCCCCAAATCATTTGGCTTTTTTCCAAATATATTCATGTCATGATTATACTAACTTTTACTTTATTTGACAGACCAAAACCAATTCTATATGTTGGAATCCAATGGAACCCATAAATTTTACCGCTGTAAGTTTATCAGATGAATTTATTCCATTGTTCTGAAGCTGTTATTGTTTAGAGTTTTCGTCATGGATAACATGAGATATTATTGGGTTGAGACATCTTTTTCTGTAATTGTATCATTTTATTAAGAGATATTTTATATTGTCAAAAAATTTATTTCCATGCAGGCAAATGAAGATGGCAACTGCTATAGCTATGATGCTAGGAAGTTGGAAGAAGCTAAATGTGTTCATAAGGATCATGTTTCTGCAGTGTAAGATGATTTTTCTTTAACTATTGCGTTTTTATAAACTCTAGAATTTATCATACCTGCATTATCATATTTCATTCTACAGGATGGATATTGACTACTCACCAACTGGACGAGAATTTGTCACTGGATCTTATGACAGAACAGTTAGTTTCTTGACTTTCGTTTTTAATCATTTGACTTCTGGTCTTGCTAAGAATGATTTCCTATCTATTAATGATTTCTCATATATAGGTGAGACTTTTCCAGTATAACGGTGGTCACAGCAAAGAGATTTATCACACTAAGAGAATGCAAAGGTTCACTTTATTTGTATTCGAAATTGAAAATTATATTGTTTTATTACTCATGTCACTTTTCAACTAATACCTTGGATATCTAACAAGATACTATTGCCAAGAAAATGTTACGAACCAAGAATTGAAAAGAGAAAGAAAAGAAAATTTTTATTGAAAAGAACAAGAAATAGGAGAGCAGTCTCTCATTAAGGGTTTCCCTTTCACAAAGGATTTCTCCTTTCATAAAGAGCTAATGCTCAATCTACAAAACGAACATCCCCCTCTTTACTCTAGTATCCTCCTATTTATAGATATAATTGGCCTAACTCATGATATTCCTATAATTACTATTAATCCCATTATTCTATATCCTCACAAAATACTATATTACTATAATTCCCATTTTTCCATTTTTATACTGAAAGATTTCTACTATCTTATGGTATGCTGATTTTTGTCTTTGTTTATGCAGGGTATTCTGTGTCAAGTTCAGTGGTGATGGAAGTTATGTGATTTCAGGTAGTGATGATACTAACCTTAGGATTTGGAAGGCTAAAGCATCTGAGCAACTTGGAGTAGTAAGATATCTTACTTTTTACATTACTGAGATTTTTTTAGTCAAATAATTGAAAGCATATCCTCAGGCATCATGTAGCAATTTTATGTCATTGAAAGATGAATCTCAATTGTGTTTTTTTATAGAAGTTTCCTTAAATCATCATAATTTTGGATGTTTGTTTGTTTTCCAATTTGTTACCTATTGGTTATCCCTGGTTATTTCTGTTCTTAGAAACCCTTCATTGACTGATGATTACTTCTTTATGATCATGCTACAGATTCTCCCAAGAGAACGTAAGAAACACGATTATCACGAGGCCATAAAGAAACGCTATAAGCACCTCCCTGATGTTAGCCGTATTGCAAGGTAAGAGTTTATCAAGCATCTTTTTTAGAAACCATATGTTCAGTCAAAAATTATATATTTTTGCAAAAAGTTCGTGCCCGGTGCATAATTGTCCCATTTTTTATCTGATTTGCTCAAACAGACATAGGCACTTGCCAAGACCAATATTCAAAGCTTCTGCTTTAATGCGCGTTATGGCGGATGCCAAGAAGAGGAAAGAAGATAAGAGGAAAGCTCACAGTGCTCCAGGGAGTATTACAACACAACCATTACGGAGACGAAGAATTATCAAAGAAGTTGAGTAAGGCTTTTCTGAGCCAGCATCTAAACAAAATCAAGCAAACACTTAGGTGCTGGCTTGTATTATTATTTACTGATACCATCATTCTTCTTGTGGGACGGTCTACCTCTGGATTTGCCTCCATACTCGGCTGATTTCTTAGGTAAATGATGAATCTACCGAGCCTATTGTTTTTATAGCCTGCTTAGCTGAGTTGATTGTGTAGTATAGCTTCCTATATTTATGCATGTACGTGGAAGATTAGTGAAACTAGAAGCTTATATTCTTGTTATTCTTCTTTTGGGTTCACTTCACTCAATGCAAGAAAATTTTGTTTTATTCTTGAATTCAGTTCCTTCCCTTAAATGTCCTTATGTAACATCATATAAGCAGATTTAGTCTTTAGTCAAAAGTATTTCTTATTACAAATCATAATTATATTGAGTTCTTATTTGTTGATCACCAAGACTACGTATGTATTAATATTACGATTAAAATTTAATTGCAACATATCAAGAAAAACATATAACACATAATTTATCACATACAATTATCAAATAATATAACATGTATTAAATACAAAATAATAATGTAATAGAATTAATTTCTATACTCAACAAAATGTAAAATAATCTCTAGAATCTTTTATCAGAATAAGTTAAATCTGTTTCAGATGTTTAAATTATTAAAAAAGCTTTATAGCTAAAATTTTGATACAAAGTTAAAGGGTATTAAATCTAGATTTTGGAATGATATTATATATCTCAGAAAAATCTAAAAAAATTATTAGAAATTTCATAATATAACATGTCATAATAAATTTCCAGTATGACATTGGTGCAAAGATTGTCATTTTCTCAAGCTTCGTATATTTTAAATTTTAATCCCCTCTTATAACATTTCCAGTAAAATCTTCTTTCTTATCTTATTTCTTATAGAAAAACAAAATTCACCCAAACCTAATTCAAAAGATCTTATTTTCCAAAATTATCAAAAGAATAATAAAAATTAAGTGATACCTTGCATGAAAATCACTCTAGTTTATATTACAAACTTTACAAAAATTGAACTATGTCAAGTTGTAATAATCAACAAGAAGGTCGTTTTTTATGGTGATCATACCTTCAACTTGGTCTCATTTTCAATGTGAAATTAAAATAAAAAATAAAAAAATTGAACAAAGTTCTCGTTGTTTCCAAAGAATTTTCCAATTCATAAAAAACAAAGAAAAACAAGATAAATAGATTTCAATGATTATTCTTAGGCCAAAGTTCAAATAGAGAACATATTCATGCACAAAATCATGTAAGAGGAGACAACAATTTGTAACATCATGCTGCTCAATAGTTTTAAACATAAATAATTTTTGAAGAGTTTAATTCTGGAAAATTTAACACAATACATGAGGTAAAAAAAAAATTGGGGATTTTGCACCTTACACAAGTTTTTATAATTTTAGTTCAATTTTGATTGGATTTCTTGTTTATGGATGTTGTGGCCAAGTTATATTAAACTCAAGATTAAATCTATTTTCATCTTTTAAAACCTAAGATCGTTCCTTCTCCATACCTAGGTTTGCATTTCACTTCTTTTTTCAATGTCTAATTTTACCAAAAAAATGAACAATTTTATACATCAAAATAGTTTAATTAACAAAATCTTAGAATAGAAATGAACAAGAAAGGAGAAGCATCAAATCTTAAAAGACATGAAAATATTTCACGCTCTCATCTTAATTAATCTATAAAAAGGTTCAATTTCAACCTTATTAAAACAACAGAATAGTAAATTTGGTTGTTTTTTCTTCATTTTCAATTTTCAGAACCTTTTTATTCTCTCCAAGGTCTAATAACTTCTTTATTCAAGTTCTTCATTTATGATTCAAAGGAATTTCCACAAATAGCTCACCTCCAGAAAACCAAAATCACAAAACAAACCTAAAAAAATTAGAAAAAGACAATAATAATTCAATTAGTTCTAATTGATACACAAATGATTATATAAAATACATGCATCATTATTCATAGAAGCCTAAAATTGATATAAAAACATAAGGAGAGAAAAATAAAACATCTAAACTTTGAGAGGGCGTGCTCACATGAAACCATGAAAAAGATAGAGTTTCTAAATTCTTTCATTTTAAATCTCATCGTAATTTCTTCCGTTTTACTTTAAAAAATAAATCCCTGATAAAATTCTATTATTTTAAAAATTGTTTCGGTTTGGTATTGAAAGAAATCATTTAGACACATCATATTTTAAACTAACAAATAAATTTATGCTTAAAATTTTCTATTTTTATATGCAGGCACACCATAGGAAAATTTTACTATTTATCACGTTATATTATTAATTAATATATTGTAATGATAAAATTAAATACTATTAAATTTGTTTACAGTAATTATATATATATAAATGAGGTAGGATCTCTTGATTTCAAGAATAAGTAAAAATAACTTATTTTTCATCTTAGTACTTATTTTTTTAATATAATAATTAAGATGAATTAATATATTAGATTATTGGATTAAAAAATAATATTTTTTTTAACTTTATTATTATTATTATTACAATATATTTCTATAATGGATTTTGCTTCAATAAATTTAATTTGCAACCCTATATGACTCTTCAACCCAAAGCTTTGGTCTGAGTTGCTTTTCTTATTTCCTTCCTTTTTCAGTTGTGTGCTGACAAATCACACCACAAATGTTTAGTGGTCAGTTCTCAACAATGAGGAGATTTATACCTATTTTTACTGAGTTACACACCTTGCTATCGTTACATACACATACACATTTTACAACCTTGTGAAACTTGAAAGCATCCCTAACACTTTCAATGCGTAGCTTCTGAAAAACAAGTTTAAAAACATCATGCAAAAAAGCAGAAACAATTTATAACTTGGACAGCTGAACATATAATTGCATTAAAACGTTAGTTGTGCACAAAAACATTCATCAGTCCACTTGCTCTTCCTTCGGGGGCAAAATTTTAATTCCAAATTCGGAATGGCAGGCTACAAGTTTTGGAACCTCAACAATTACCATGGCAACCATAAATGAAAGTATCAAAACTGCAGGGTTCTACCAAGCGGTTTTAAGAAATTACCATAAATTTATAAGGACTTGTCCTAGGAGCATGCCCTTGAATTTTCATTTCACCAAACAATTCCTCATTTCATCACATGGCTACACTTTTAACTTCTTTCGCTTATTTAAAGAGGATACCATTTTATGCAGCGTGGATATTTCAAAATCTTTTTGTGTCAACTGTTTCTTCAACGATTCAATCTCCAACTCACGTTGCTTCAATTGTTGATTCAGTGCTTCAATATCACTGTCACACTTGACAAGGCCGGTTGGCCCATCCTCTTCAATTTTTTTATCTATCTTTGCTTTCTTGGAAACATCAACGGCCTCATCCGTCTGTAAGGCCCTTTTATGAGATGGAATCTGATCATCATTGGGTTCCTCTTCAATATTTTGATCTATCTTTGCTTTCTTGGAAACATCAACTGCCTCACCCGTCTGTAAAGCCCTCTTATTAGACGGAGTCTGGTCATTGGGTTCATCACTTACCATTTTCCGAACAAATAGAGTGACAGACGTGCCTAATTTTACAAGTTTTTGTGGACGTCCATATGTATCCTAACATAAAGTAATATACATCATTAATATGCAATAGATCAGGCATCCCAAAAGTAAATAAATGTGCTTCAGTGATATACAACTGCAATATCAGTTTATCAAAAGAAGACTTGTCCAGAAATTGTCTAGCTTTGAAACATTTCTATTGGAACAAATGGGTTTATGCATTTCATTAGCTCAATAATCAACAAGCAATTTAGTGATATCATGTATCACATTGCACAAAAGTATATATCATATGCATACCTTTAATTGGCTTCCTCGGACTTTTTCATAGGCATCATCCGCCTCTTGTGGATTTTTAAAAACAGCTAAGGCAGAATAATGTCTCCCTTGACCTTTATTGGAAGGCTGCAGCAGATTTTAAAATGCATCAGAAGTAAACACAAAATGTAACCCAGTAGCAGACTGTCAACCAGAGAACCGTGAGACAAATCCAATTGTCCTCAAATTGGAGAAATTCACACCATTTCAATAGTTACAAATGAAACTCTTCATCAGAAGATTGAGATAGTCATAGGAAACACTACCTGCAGTTCTATTTCGAATTCTCCAGGAACAACTTTATGCAGTGTTTCTATGTTTACAGTGTTTGGTATCTTGTGAAGAAAAAGCTTTGCCATCTCACTTTCTTGAACCTAAAAATAGATAACAGTAATAGTATTGAGCTTTAGTCACCAATCACCATGACTACAACTACAATGTTGTACTGGAGGATGTATACGTCAGCTTACCTGCTCTTGAACCAATGAAATAGGAAATTCCCTATCAACACCATGTTTGATCTTCGCAAGAACAAGATTCATAGCTGCACGTGCATCATCTAGACAATTATGTGGAGCACCTGTTTCCCGAACTTCATAGCCCAACACAGCCTGTCACAACAATTGGTAATAAACTATAAATCTAAGATCAATAATTGTCATTTATGATTATTCTTCTATATTGCTATAATTTTCTTGTGCAAGCCTGGATGATGAAATATCTTAAAATTTCAAGACAAACAATCACAAGTGCAAAAGAAGAGACTTTCAATTCAAAAAAACATGATCCCTCCAAACGGGTGCTAAGTGGTAATTTCTCAGAATAATACTTCATAAATTAGATTGTCAAGCAATGGAGAGCCTTAATTTTTGCACGTAAAAAAATTGCTACTTACCTGACATAAACTATTCAAAGAAGGTCTCCTGTGCATAGATCCATCCGATGATTGGAAGATATATGAAGTGTCGATCACTCTGACATGATCAAGCTTCAGCACTGCAAAAAACTGACATTAATAAATAAAGTAGAAGCAAAAAAAAATTAACAGATATAGTCCCTTCATATGCTAAAAAATTTAACAGTAGATTTATAGACACAGCAAAGTAAATTAAAATGCTTATCAAACTTACCGCGTAGATCATTATGCAAACTGTGTCCCACTAATATGGTTCCATTTGATAACAACTTCTTCATGGATTTCTATGGAAGTACAACACAGCTTCATTATGCACATGAAAGGATGATACAGAAAAACAAAGGAAACCACAAAATACCTGTACATCAGCCAAGGAGCAAGTCACTGCCTCTAGATCTTGAGAAGAGACACCAGTGATCTTTGTTCTATAGTCTACAATTTCTTCGTCGGGTTTTACAAATTCATTTAGTTTGACCTGAAAAGTTGAGAAAATTATCTATCTATAACCCCAAAAAGGAGAATGATTTTAGACACAATTATGTGAATTTTTTTTTGTGGAAGGGTATGAAATAGGAAGAGTGTGCATAAACTACCTCTAAATTGTGGTCTACCACACAGACTTTAACTACTGCTTCAGTCCCATCTTCACAAAGAACCATTTCACAGTCAACAGCAACCATTGCAGTAGACTTCATCACCTTGGGTTTGTTCTTAACGTTTACAACTATCCACCCCTTCAAATCCACATCAAAAAGCAACATACACAATGAATCAGAATAACTATTGACCCCTTCAAATTGAAATACAGATGGTGCCAACAAACCTCATCAATAGATGGAAATGAATAGTCCAATGGATATAATGGATGCTGCAGAGTTGCTTGGACTAATCTCTGTGCTGCCAACATCCGAGGGTTAAAAAATTTATGGTAAAATTATTGATAAATGCACATGTCAGTGAAATCAAGTACAAAACTATGCACTCCAATTATCAATTACAAAATCCAAAGAGAAGAAAAACAAAAATCAACAGCAAAATGTAATATCAGATGCAGAATCATAGAGATTATGCATCAGGCCAAAGTAGTTGCAGTCTCTTCCATTTTAGGCTCTAATTCTACGTTCACATTTGGTTGCAGCATTAAGAAATATTCAAATTGTGAGCCAACTTCAAATTGGAATGATGATTTAAATAATATTAGACAGGAAAATTAATAAAATTACAAGATTAGAAATATGTAAATAGTAATCACAAAAATAAGGCATAAGGTACACATGATTAGTAATTAGAACAGTTAGTTCCCAGATAAAAATTGAATAAAAATATTGAATCACTTAAAGAAGTAAGAATAAAGGGTTCGTAGAAACTGCAAGTATGACTTTTGTGAGAAGAAGACTCAGTCTTCAATAGAAAACATACAAAATGAAAACAAAATGCTAATTAATGTGAGTCATAACTCAAGTAAAATAACATTATTACTTACTAGTAAGCAGAACAATCATCATGAAAACATACCTGCTCAGGGGAATCATTAGATTTATCTTTCAGTCGCTCCAACATGTATTGATTTGTGTGATGTCGCATGATGTTACTAAAAAACTGAGCACAAGGGAGAAACAAATGAAACCCACATCTTTTGTGTGTATGTGTGCATATTGAGCACTGAAAAGGTCTTTACCTTCAAATCTTCCTCCTCTGAAAATGTCTTTAGAAATGCAGCCAATATCTCATGGGGTCTCTTTGACGGATCACTCAAACTGGCTCCAAACCTCCTGTCATTACTGTTCAAGAATTCTTTCCAGCCTCCCAGTTTACCCTTCAAGCCTCTTTTTTGTACCAATTTTACAATATCAACCAGCACCTACCCATACGGAAGCAGGGGTTATCTTGCTGGGACACAGGAAAAAGAAGAAAAGGGAAAACAATATACTAACAAACACTCATGAGATTTCCTCATCCATTTAAACTGGCAAACATATACATCTAAAAGTCTCAGAATGTATTATAATCTATCTATTTATCTAGATGACTATCGATGACATCACTAACTTTCATTATCATCACCAACAAACAAAAAAGCTGCAATTTTTTGGCAAACATATGAATCTAAAACTAATCACTAAGTTTCTATGAACTGGTTCATTAAGTTCACAGAAAACTAGTCTTTCATCTATTAAATAAATAGCAAAGAATAGGCATTTAGTCCAATGATGATTGACTTATCGTCATCACCATTGAAACTATGTCAAGAAACAAACAACTCAAACTAAGAGTATATACAAGGCAATTCCTTCTAAGCTGCTTTCTAGCTAAACTAAGTTTAGTGTATACCACGATTCTTAAATCCCCATTATCATTAATCACACTCTGTTAAAAACCTAGTGTCTGGAAATCACGTTGGGCTTTACTTCAACTCATTCAAGTCAGAATATTCAACCTAGTATCCCCGTCAAAATTCACCACCTAAAATATTTAAATGATTCCACAGCATACAGCTCAAACATTACACATCTGAGGAAACTAAAAATGCACAAGTTGAACTACTTTTCAAAGGCGTTAGAATCAACAGAGACCAAACAAACAAACAAACTTGAAGGGTTGATGAAGGAGTTTACCTTCTTGTCTGCAGTCTCTATCTTCTCATCCATGTTGGGTTGCTGCGAAGCGGTTGCGAACTCTCTGCGGAACAGCGTCCAATATCAAGGTTTTCAAAATCTCAGTAATCTCCAACGATCTAGCAACGATTGTATGAAAATGTCAATAATAAAAGAGGACAAAGAATGAAAATAATACCTTCAAGGAGGAGGTGGCCGGTGCTCGTAGTTGGTCGCGGAGGAGGCTGTTGCGGTGTTCGTCGCAGAGGCTGTGCGGCAGCGTGGCAGTGCGTGGCTAGGGTTCTGAGTGTCAGTTGAGTTCAGTGACGAAGGATTTGAATTAAAATTTTGCCGAGTAGGTTAAAATTCAAAAGAATTAAAATTGATTAAGATTTTTCAACATTTTTTATAATCAGAACTAAATCAAACTGTTTAAAATTGCTTAATTCAGATTAACTGAATCCTATATTTTATAAATGTATAAAATTTTATTTAAAAAAAAGGAAAAATATACAATTTTATCAAACTATTTACACATGATCTATTATTAAAAAGTGTAAATATAAATAATAATAATAATAATAATAAAATTACAAAAATATATATAATTAGATATGACTATACCACAAAACTTTATACATAAAAATTAATGATAAAACATTTAAATCATTAGTTTAATTTGGATTTATTAGATTTGCAAATCATAAATTGTTGAATTTGTTTGCTTTTTTCCGAATTGATTTGAATAAACAAAAATGTAGTTGGATCTTTTAGTTAATTCAAACCAATAAATACTCCACAATCAAATAATTTATACTTTGGCCCAGTATTTTAAATTATTTTCATTAATTTTATAAAAAATGGTTTTAGAATAAAGAAAGTTATGTTTCATATTTTTAGTCTAAAAAAATTAATAGTAAATTTTGATTTATATATTCTATTCAAAACTAAAAATATTACAACTCAAATCTAATTATAAACTCGAAATTAGTTTTTATTATAAAATAAAATATGGGAGAGATACGATAAAGAACCAAAGAAAATTGTAGCATATGTAAAAAGAATTTAACAAGTTGAGAGGTGAAGATTAACAAAATAGGGGGTGAGAATAACACTTCCAAAAACGAACCCTAAAAAATGAAGGCCCATTGAGTAAGTTTAATTGTGGCTTCTATTGAAGGAAACCTTATCCACAAAAACCTTTCATTAGGGACTTCAATCACAAATGTATCATCCACAAGAACTAGTGTCTCTTCAACATTTTAGTTCACCATTTCTTGTTCTTCATAACTAGAATGGTTTTTAATAAGAACATAGAGAAAGGGTTCTTCTTTGTTACTTTCTCTATCCACTTTTCTTTGCCATTTTTCCAATTGCATGGAAGCTCAACTGTGATGAATATGGAACTTGGTGAGTGAAATATGGTCATAGATTGTCTCCATGAAACTAGTTAAGCTCTCTCTCTCTTTCTCTCTCTCATTACTCTCTTTACCTTTCTACCATTAATGCATTAATTTTCTTCAAATTTAGTTTTAGTCTTTTAAAAAATGCCTTATTTTTGTTTTCCTATATAGAAATATTATATTTTGGTTGTCAAAATGTTTATACTTACTTAACATTTAGTGACGGATTATAAGCTGTCACAAAATAAACTTGAAAACTAAAAATGATGTATTTTTAAATTAGTAGAACGAAAATAAGATAAGTTATATCATAATTTTATATGATTTTAATCTTTACGCACCATCAATCAACCAGTTAAAAGTTATTATATGAATTATTTTCTTAATAATTTTGATTCTTATTGGATTAGGGTTTCTAATGAACTTGTTAAGAAGCTTATGCCAATGCTTTTGTACTAGTACTAGGAAAAATTTTGCGCTTACTTACAAAGTACTTTTTAGATGCATATATATGACTTAATATTTAACCAAAATGAATGTACTTGATAAACAAGCATATCTTTCTAATTTTAATATTCTTACACTTTATTTTATTTTTTTAATAAAATGCTTGACCTTTAAAGAAGAATTTTGTAGAAGAAACTACAAAAATTCAAAATGAACTAATAAACTTAAAATTATAATTAAGTATGCATAAATAAATTATATAAAAATAATGTTTTTATTTATCATTAATTAGTCAACTAATTTTATTGAACATTCTAAAGACTTTCACTTTATAGATAAATATTAATTTCAAAGCATTCAATTATATTATCATTTAGTTTTACTCTATATCACTAGCTTGGCATGAAACAACCCCAAATATACCCCACATCACGACCCAATACTCGAATATTCTCTAATTAATTATTGTATGAATTAGGTTACAAATATCAACAATGAACACTGGGAACATGTCCTTTAGAAAAGTGAAGGGTCACTTCTCACTACACAAACAAAGCCAACACACATCACATGCAAAGGGTCAAAGGGCATACAAATGAAAGGACCACAATGCACCTCCCAAGTTGCATATTCACTAACAACATCAAACATTTATATATCTTGTGACATTCAAATTGATCATAGGCATCATCACATTATTGCAAGCTCCTTATGGTAAACAATGTTTTGAGAAATTATTCTCAGACCATATGAACAAAAATATTTATTTCAAATCTTAGGCCTTTCAGAAATTGAAGAAAAAAACTACCTAATAATAATCTGTAATATGATAATGTTTCCTCAACAGCATTATTTTATTATTATATCTACAGTGGACAGGACAACAGCCAGATCATCCTAGTCTTACAAAAAATCCAGCAGTGGCACATTCCAAATCAACTTTCTTGGCCCTGGTTGATCATGAAGAACAGCAACAAACAGTCCCTAGAGGAATCATAGTTCCACAAGGCTATTGTTTTGCCTGCAGAAATCAGTACAACAAGAAATAAGAATAAGTATACCGACCAAACAAAATCATTATTTCTGAAAGAAAACCACATGTTTGTTTATCTTAAAGAAATGTGTAATCTAATAGTTATTCTATTTGCTTCCAACCCTTCTTTTTCTCAATTTTCCAAGATTCTCCACCCACATGGCAACTACTACTTTCAAGGTAACATACTCAAGATGCTTTCATTAGAAGCCTCGTTGTGAGGGTATGAACCAAAGCATATGCTAAAGTATTGGTGTGGTCAACTTTGGAAAGTCTACAAGGTACGCTAACTTAGGCTGAAATTGACTTGGAAAAGAAATGAGTATGGGTAGGTTCAATGTAAGAACCAAAGGAGTTAGGTGGCAATTTAAAGGCTACTTACCAATAAAACACCGGATCACCTAACTTAATATCAATCATTAGATTGGAAGGTAGAACATGAGGTACGTTCATAACCAACTCCACCCTATGAACCATGTTTTTTCTCCATTGTAAACTCTTACCAAATCATAAACTCTTCCACAGTTGCACTTTTAAAATTTATCAGTTTGCAGATCAGACAAAATAGCAATGCAAAGGGTTCACCACTTTGATGTTACAGGTTGCATTACAACAATCACCCTAAACACATTCTCTCTCCAATGGATACTCAAACCAGTAAAATATGTAATCACTATGAGTGTTTGATGTTTCAAATATAAATAGCATTTTTCTTTTGGTGATAAGTAATAGGCCCCCCAAAGGACACAATAAACAATGATAGGCATAACAAAATGATGAACAAAAAATACCTGTGAATATAAGAAGGTTCCAAGGATGGCAATAGCGGCACCAAGAGCATTGACGGGTTGAACTGGTGTGTGGAAGATAATAATTGAAGACACGATTACAGATATACGTTTCATGGTGTTTCCAATGCTAAACGTCAAGGGAGAGATCTCATCCAGAGACATGTATGACACTTGATTGTATAGATGATAGAATACACTTTGAGCTGCTACCCACCTGTTGTGTACAAATTACCAGCCAAACATTTAGTCGTAATACTGAGAAAAGCAGCTGAGGATCACAAGATGGAGGGTACAAACAGCAGACAACTCAATCAGAATTAAGAAATTGAAGTCAGAATGTTCAAACTAAACTGAAGTAAAGGTGTAGGCTTTTTTTCAGATTACAACATATATAGAAAAATCAGGTATTTGATAATCAGTGCATCGCCAACACAGATGATCTATCAGTCCACAAGTCTCATTAGCACACATTGAATCTCTGCAGTTAGTTTATATTTTCTCCAATTTATAGAGGATAAAAAGGATAAATAAATAAGGAATCATCCAAGGTTATGCAAGCCAACTGAATAAAGCTTTTAATATAGAAGAATCTCCAACACTCGGAGAAATGTGAACATCCCAGTCACTTCAAAAAAACAAACTATCAAGTTGAACCCCAACAACTCGAGAAAACATTTTACTTTATTATTAAACATAAAGATGATGAAAAGGCCCAGATATTCTCACTAACTACCAATAGTTTAAGTCATTTTCAGATTGATAATAAGGAATTGGGACCAGGAACACCACCTTTCCCCATACTGTTGTTAAAATGTCATTCAAAAACAAAAGAACACATAGTTTAGGAAATATAAAATATGTTGCATTCCCGCATAAGGATAAGAAAAAAGATTCAGATAAAAGATGCTTGAACTTCGAACACTAACCATATTCTTATGAAACTTTCAACATATCACCTTAGAGCATGGAAAATAGAGATACATACAAATAGGGATGAATGTGAGATGATAACAACACAATTGGGATAACATTGCAGTAAATAGTCTTCTTGAAATTACCATATCAGTTGGTTTCCGATCTGAGAGACAGCTGTTTGCCATCCGGCAATCCACATCTGTGGTCCTTCCACGGCAATTGCAAAGGGTGTGAGAATTGCAAGGGACAAAATAGATAAACAAGCATAGTAATTCATTCCACTGACAGACTTTCCCTTCATGCCCTTTTTCGAAAAGATATTACGGAATACAAATGCCAAATTTGATATCATAGCCCCCATAAAACCTGAAAAAAAAAATTAATGAAATTAAAGTCAGGAGAGTGAAGAGCCAGTTGTAGCAAACTTTACAAGAAATTCACTCCAGCAAAAAAATAACCTCTAATGACACCATTATTCAAGTTAATCACAAACAAATTACCCTTGATCTTGATGGATAAACTCAAGCAAGAATAGACAACAAAATGTAGTAAAGGCCAGTTCCCTAACACTAAAAGAAAAAGTAATAGCTATTTAACATACCCAATTTAATTAAACACCGAAAGATTAACTTTTTTCTAGTCAAATTCAAAATCCAATTCAGTTTATCATCCTATCTTCAACTTATTACTATGCTTAACAACAATACTAAAGATAAACAAAATCCTTAAAAGGAAAAATTAAATTCATTACCAATCATGTTGAAATTGAGTTCAGTCACAGCTGCAAGTGCACATCCACCAATGATCGGAAGTAAAGACAGATAGACTGGCACAGGGAAGGTCTCGCCCAAGAGAAATCTTGAAACCAGAACACTGAAAGCAGGCTCACCACTCTTGATAATATGTGTAAATGATACTGCAACTTTTGACATACTAACAGTTGCCGCTACATGTCCTATTGTATGTGCAACAGCAACCTGAAGGAGAAATAAAACAAAAACTAAGGTCTCCATCCAATAAAAATGATAAATAAATAATAAAAAAACAGAGGAGACTGACTAAATTGATCAATAACTTTTTTGAAACAATTATACATGCATACCAAAAATTTAAAGGTTTTTTTAGGGTGGAGGAAGAAACTTTGTTGATTGTCCAGCTAAAGTGAAATCGTTCTTTCAAAACTTGAAAATTGTCATAATTGATAAACCAAAAATCTAAAAATTAATTCAGTCCAATCCAGCCACAAGGTTTGAATGGAAGAAACTCAATTTTCTCTAGTTTGTTCTTTTCTGGAATTAACCAACATAGACGACATCCAGATATGTGTCCAAAATTGTTTAAAAGAAAAACACTTTTTCCCAGAACAAAAAACACATGAGCAAACAAAACAAAGCTTTCACTTCCTCCCATCAATTTTCTTTCCTCAAGAACAAACAAACAAAACCAATTTAATACTTACAGGGAATAAAGACTTCCAAAACTCAGGATCAGTCTTAGGGGCTTCAGCAATCCCAGTGGCCCAAGAGATCAACATCATAAGAGACCCACATGCAAGTGAGAGAGTTGAAGTCAGCCAAGGGTACGGATAGGCATTCAACACCTTCTTGTTATAAATATTGAACACCACATTCAGAGCCCACCAGGTTGCAAAATATATCCCAATTTTCACCTTCTTTGCAGACTCTGATGGGGTGTTTGTAGCCTCAATCTCTGATCTGTCTGCCTCATATGCCTCACACTTCACCAAATCACCCCTTCCATCACTCTTCACTGACCCAAAATTTCCACCACCAAGAGAAGAAGCAATGTGCAATGGCTTATGTACTGAAACCAGAGATCCCTGACCCTTTTCTCTTGACAAAGAAGGCAAAAACGAATTTGCCTTAACAGGGGTGGCATGTCTTTGCCTCAAAAGAAGATCAGAACCACTGATCCCCACAGCAGGCTGTCTCAAGGAAGAAATCATTGTAAAGGGTTGGCGAAAAATCCAAACCTTTCTGACAAAACCTTGTGGGGTGCTGAAAATTCTCAAGAAGAAAAGAAACAAAGATCAAATCAGAAACACTCTGTATATAAGAGAGTGTGTCTAGCCTTTGATCTTCTGCCCCTCTGAGATCTTGAAAGGTTTATTTATGTGAAACCAAAACACTGCAAAACAACAATAACAACAACAATAATTAAAATATAAAAAAGAAAACTTTTAACAGAAAATTCAAGACAAAACTCAAAAGCATAGAAGGAAAAAAAAAAAAAAAAAGGGAAGGGAATAATGCCTTGGAATCTTACCTTTAGAATGAATTGAAAACTGTGAACAGCAATGTGTTTGGTCAAATGATGTTGGTGTTGTGTCTTGTTAAATTATGGTATAAAATAAATAATAAAAACAAGTTGAGAAGAAAAGAAAAGTGTGTGAGTGGGGTTTGGTGGCGGAAACGTGACGGTGTGAGGGTCAGTGTGTTCACCTCTCCCTCTCGGGTTTGATGATGGCTTCGAAGAATGAGAATACGAAATATGCAAAGTTAACCTCTTTGGAGTCTCAGTCCAAATTGCTACAATTCCAAACAATAACAAATATCACATGCTTATATATATATATATATATATATATATATAAATAAATAAAAAAAAACAAATGTCACGTGATCATGACAAAAAAATGCCACGTGTCCATCTTTCACTTATCTTTTTGTTTAAAGATTTAAGATTGAAATAATAGCATAATAAAAATGAATCAGTTTAGTTTTGATTTATTGCTAATATATTAGTTTGTTTCTGGTATATAATAATATTTTTATATATATTTAAAACTATAAAAAAATTAACATATAATTATATTTTAATGAGTAAATATTTGAACTATAAATTATATTTTAGATTTATAATAAATTATTTATAGTATGACGCGATGTTAAATTATTGATAATTCTATAGTATATTAAAACTTTAGAATAAAAGATATTCAAAATTGTAGATTAAAAAAATAAAAGATTAAGAAAAAAATATTAAAATGATCGTGTTTAAGAGATATTTCTGTTAACGATAATTATTAATTTATATTTCAACGAAGAATTGTGATAAATATTTTAAATTATAAAGTAGTTAAAAATTAGTTTAACTACAACTATAAAATAATTATTATAAAATTTGCAAATGACAAATCATGATAAGAAAAATATTTTTCTAATATACGTGGCACATTTATTTTGCTATTAAATTTTAATTATGTGAAATTAATAAATAAAAATAGTTAGGTGTATTATACTTATTATTTAATAGTTTTCATAAAATGTTTATAATATTTTTTTAATAATCAAATCAATAAAATCTATCTTAACTTTATAATCTTAAATATTCAGTTTTAATAAAACTTCCGTAGCTATGCAATGTAAATTAATTTATATATTTTAATTTCTACAAAATAATCTCTAGGTTATTTAATATTAGAATTTCGAAACATAATATTTTTTTAAAAATTCATAGGTTTGTATCAATTTTTAAAACATAAGAAGTTATTTTGAATATTTTTCGAAAATAGATATACTGTATATTCTTAAAAAAAATATAAAAAAATATTTTGATTAATAATAAATATATTTTATTATTTTTATAAATTTAGTGTTTAAAAATCTTTTATTTATATATTCTAAATAATCTATTATATTAATATAGAATATATATTCTGTCATTTATTTAAGAAAAAAAAATTTAAAAATAAATTTTTTTTTTCTAAAAAAATCATATATTTATTTCTGTTTTAATATTCTAACAATTTTATGATAACAAATAAAAAAAAATTTCAATATTTAATTCCTAAAAAGTAATCTTTAGACTATTTAATATTACTTGATTGAAACAAGGAGATTTGGTTGAAAAGAAAAAATAAGAATAAAATATATTCTCACGTTTAGAATAATATTAGGATTTTTTTTTTAAAATAAGATATTATTTTGAATATTGTTTCATAAAATTGTCTGTTGCTTCAAAAAATAATATTTTATAATTGTAAAGAACATAAATTAAGTTTTACTTTTAGTTTATAAAATAATCCTAGACTATTTAATATAATTTAATTAAAGAAAAAAGAAAAATCATTTGGGAAAATAAAATAAGAAAAGAAAAATATTATCACGTCTAAAATATTAGAAAAACACAAACAATTCTTCGTAATCAAATAAAATTAATAATTCGTTTTAATATTTTAATATGCTTGTTTGTTATCACTCAAAATAAAGATACGTATTAACATTTTTGTTGAATATTAAACCTATTATCTTTTTATCAATAATATTTAATTATTTTATATTCATATTAATATATTTATTTATTAAATTAATTAATTAAAATTATATATTCACCTCAACATACATATTTTAAGAAAACATTCGTTAACTAATTCATTTTACAAAATTACCTAAAATTTAAACCCTATTTATCTATTATATTTAGGTATTTAATTCATGTGAGATTTTTAATTGCTGATATATATTTTTGATTTATTAATTATTAGAAACAAGTTTATAAATGCATTTTTAATTAATTATTAAAACTAAGAATTTTCAATCATAAGATTTAGAATATTATGATTTTTCTAACCCTTAAACCTTTTTTTTTTTTAAGTTTTTGTAAGTTAAACATTCTTAATAGTTAAATAATATAAAAACTATAAAATAAAGTCTCAATATTAAGTATTATAAAGTATAAAAAAATGCAGAAAATAAAAAAATAAGTTAGACTTAAAAAATCAATTTAATAAAAAAATTATATATTATTTTTTTATATATTTTTTAATAAATATTATTATTCTTAAATATTTTTATAATTAATTTTTTATAAAAAAATCTAATATCTAATATGTTGTTATTTTAAAAAAGAATTAATAAAATTATATAAATATGTATATAGATTTAAATGAAATGATATACATTAAAAAAATTTGAAATATGAAATAAAATTATAATCAAATCTTTTTATACAATTAATATAATATAATTAAATATATTATTTTAAAAAATATATAAATTATATAAAATATTATAAATCAATTAAATTTAAATTAAATATCTCTAATATAAAATAAATAAATATATTATCTGATTTATATAAAAAATTATTTCTTTTATCATAATATATATACTCCTTATTTGTATTTATTTTTTTTAATAAATATTATCACATTAGTTTTTTTAAATAAAAATTAAAATATGTTTTAATAATTTTATCTATTAAAATATTAATATCAAAATATTTAAAAGATATAAAAGTAAAAAAAATTATTAAATAATTATAATTTTTTAAAATTTATAAAAGTAAAAGATGATAAAGATAAAAAAAACAACCATTACATTAAAATAATTCTTACAAATTTTTCATTCAATATTTGTTAAAAAATTTAGTAATAAAAAAATTGTTTATATCCTTTTATTTAGTAAAGTTAAATTTTTAATAAAAATATTTTATTATATATTTTTTTTATGAAAATTTTCTTATAATTTTTTTTAGAAATATTTTTATTTATAACAGAAACAAAATGATAATTAAAAATATTTATAACTTTTAGTTTGAGAGAAAAATTTAAAAAAGATAATCTTTAGTGGTTTAGTGTATTTAATATAATTAAAAGTGATTTAATATATTTATTATAGTAAGTAGTAACGATAAAAATATTTTGTTATAATTAAATTGATTATAAAAAAAATTATTTAACAATTTCTTAAAGAAAAATTAAACATAATTCAAGAATTTAGATTGAATTACTCGAATTTTATCTCTTAAACAACATATTTAGTGTAAAAAAAAATTAAATCTATTTAATCTCATTTCTAAAATCAATATATTTTTTCATTAGATACATCAGAAAATAAATAAAAGAAAATCATAACTTCTATATACACTGAATTTATCTCTCCTTTTTTCTTTCCCGTTGATATATTTAAATTTAAAATTTAAAATATTAAAATAATAATATTATTTTATTAGCTTAATTATATCAATTTATTTTAAAATTTTAATTATATTTTTAGATTTCAAAATTTAAGATAAATTTATATTTAATTTTTCAAAATTGAAGAATATGGAAGATTATATCTTCATTTTGGTTATATAACATTAAACCTATTATTTTATGTCTATATTAATATATTTAACAAATTTTAGTTATATATTTCCCTTCATAAAATTTATATATACTTAATTAAATTATTTAAATATTTAAAGAATCAATTATTTTATATTAACATTATTTTAATTATATTCTTTTATTATTTCTATCTATATTAATATATTTATAACAATATATTTAGCTTCCATATTTATAACACATATTACTCTTACTCTTTCTCCTGTTTCTATGCATTCATTGTTGATTGAAAGTTCATGAGTTTGATTTTGGTGATCATATTCATGCCTTCTCTATTTAATGGCAATCAAAGTATATAATATATATACTTGATTACACGCATGTTGACTGAATCTTGGGTATATGACAATCAATACAATAATACTATGTAAAACCGTCACTTCAAAAGCAAGACCAATACGTGATTTTTCTTTTGCCCACATTTTTGGCTTAGATCTTATTCCTAGTAGGTTTAGGAAAAAGGTATTATGCAGTTTTAGGGCTTGATATTGATTGGTATTGACAGGTGATTCTTTGATTTCTTCAACATGATTGGAATCAAGTGGTACACAATGATCCCAGAATAAGTAAGCATTTTTTTTGGCCAAATTTCAAGAATGCTTAGTTAATGCATATTCTTTTACTTCCAACTAGCAATTGTAGAGTTCGTATAGATGATTACAAGGAAACTATATGTAGATGCTGCAATATGTTTGATGTTATGTTACTTTCCCATCATAACAATGAAATTCAAATTCAAGACCAATTTGTGTGTTGGTAAGAATTAAAAACTGCATTTAGTATATACAAGAAAAATATTGGTAACATGATCAAAATACAATTCCATACTAGAAAGGAAAAATGATAAATTTGATCTATTACAATCTGTTGTATTCTGCAACATATATCTTGTCAACTCCAAACAATGTCATAATTTCGATTGAGTGCATATTTTTACAGAATACAAGTGATGCCGATCGCAGGAAGGCATTATATCTCAAAAAGTTGTTCACTCAAAGAAACTTCAAAAGAACCTTGACACCACAGTTCCAATGGGGAACATATACATGCGTCTCTACAAAAGATGAGACGTCGCAAAACAACTGGTATGTCGCTGGAAGATTATTTCGTGCCTTTGGTCTTTAGAGAAAATTGCTTCAATATACATATAATCCAAGAAAGCATGCTTCAGTGAATAGTTAACTAAGAATTTAATCAATAAGGACAAAAATGTAACATCTGGAAAATACTAAAAGACTTCATATATGTTAACATTTCAGCAGACAAAATAGAATTTATACTTCATAATTAAAATGCATAAAAAATTCCTGGAAATTACAGAAATAAGAAATTTGTTATGATCTAAACTTCAACTTGCATGATTCCTTGTTCATCTACGATAACACGTAACATGTAACATGATTCCATTTTCATCTATTTTAACATGTATTATTTTGGATGAATAGTATGAAGAGACTATATATGAATTTGTGAATGTATAAAAGATTAGGCTACGATTTGTCTCATTTAACTGGCATCTGAGAAAAAGCTTACTATGGCTTTGAATTATTTGGTGCATAATGGTTTCAGATGCTATCTTGTTCGTCCACCTCCTCAAGAATAACATATTTGGCATCTGAATCTCTTGCATGCTCTGCCATGTCACTGCCACTAGCATGGCCCTTCTGAAGCTTAAGGTATCTGAAATTTTTCAAAAAAACAGAACAAAAACACATTTAATGGCTAGCATTAAACTTAGAGGAAATATCACTACATCTCTGAGAGAAACATCAGTTTGGCCTCTGTAAACAAGATAGTATGTGTACAAGAATTAGATAATAGCATGTTCTGATTGGAGCTCTTATCTTGTATTATTAAATCGAAAAACTTGGACTTCCATTGTTTTACATATAATAAATTAAGGAGTATAAAATTGGTTTAATAATATTTTTGTAAGTTTATCTGGTAAAGAAATAAAACAAACCATTTTATTTATTTTTCAATTAAAGTTGAAAATGCATACGATTCCCTACAGCCATTAACATGCAAACTGTCATAATTTACGCATGACATTCAGTACTCAACATATGATGTGGTATTGAACTTCCCAGATGTGCAAGCTATCAGTACAAGCAAACAAACTACAAATTTCATGCGATAAAATCTTCCCTTCTTTATGCTCTAAGCCTATATCTACCTATCCTGCACGTTTGGGAGTGGAAATATAGATTATAATAATTATTCAATTCAATTATCCCCCTAACGTTGCTGAAAGCTTAGAAAATAATACATTTTATTATTATCAGAGAATAAATTAAAAGTTGAGAAAAGAATGCACATTTGACTGATATTGTTTCTAGAATATGTCCGCTGATGACTTACTTGTACCAATTAAACAAACTGACACCAACCATAATAGTTAATAGACCAAATCCTTTCAACCAAGTGAATTGATCATGGAAGTACAATACTGCAACCTACACACAAACAACATAAAACCAAAGAGTAAGTTCAAGTAGAGATGTACATGCAGAAAACCCAGATGTGAGGGGGAAACAAACACATCCATTCAATTATTCATTCAATACAGAGCATTATATGAGTAGTAATGTAAAATAATACATATCTACTGCATTATATATCTAATGCAAATCTATATATATTATGAGCAGATGTTGAAACTCAAGAATCATTTAGTGCTCAAGTTAAAATAACATGCCAAAAACTATACTAGAATACAGAATTGACAAATTACTCTAATTCAATCTAAATATAACAACAAACTAAAGTAGAAACAGAAAGGACACCTCTAATCAAATATTTGAAATATTACAGCTGGATCCTAACATCAGGGTCAAACCAAAATATGAAATTTCTTTGTTTTAAGGTTTGTAGGTCTGTATGCTCCTTGACTAATTTCTGTCTTATATACTAACAAGTATCAATAAAAGAGAGAAAAACTTGTACAATTTGTTTTTCAAATAACTAACAATACCATGAATGCTAATTTTTTCCCTTTTTTTATAAAAATGAATGCCAATGTTTAGCTTAGCAACTATTGTAATAAATATCATTGGTACATGAAAACATATGCTGATAAAATGTAATCCTGATACATATACATCACAGAATAACTTGGTATTATAGAAATATTTGATAGAATAATAAGAGGGGCAGACACCGGATAACTATATAAAAAATGTTAATATCATCCAAAATATAATCGATACCAATATGGTGACGGCCTCCTTAACAACCCCAGCTATTGTCACTGTAACGGCACTAGTTACTGATACCAGAACATATTCTGTTAGTACCTGCAAGAAGATAAAGATCCAAATGTGGGTATGAAGAAAGATTAAGTCAAGTAATATGATGGTAAACAAAAGCCTGTTCGGTACAAGTGAATCAACAAGCAAAACTTAACAATAGCTAACAAGCATAAAATTGTTAAACACCTCCTTGAAAGATTAATAAAAGAATATACATGCATCTTAAAGGGAATATGCACCCTTACCATAAAAAAGGCAATTGCGCCTCCAAGAAGCATCAGCCAGCAACTTTGAGTAATATGATTTGAATTATCAAAGTACTTGTTTTCTTGGAATTCATCCCATGGATCTAATGCAAGAGAAAGAAGGGCAGTTGCCACTGCCATTACAGGAGTTACATAGCTCATCAGGGTAAGTGGATTTTTCAGACCTGAAATCATTTGAAAAAAGCATAAAAACTTTTGGCTAAAATTTAACAGCACTTAAAAAATCTTAACTGGAAAGTAAAATTGGGCAAAAAAAAAATGATTCAATGCCCGATGAAGTGAGAATTTAGGAAGAGAAAAAACTGCAATATGTCAATATAAAAAATTTAGCCTCACTAAGTCTTAAAATAAATAATCACGCTCTAAAATTTTAGAACTTTAAGGCCCACATAAATGCTTGGAGAGCTCTGTGCTCTCTTGAGCAGATTTTGGTCTTTCCCTTTTATCCTTGACTTTGTGGCTTTATGGAGGATTCCTGATCCTCCTCCAGTATTTTGTGTTCCCTTCTATTAAATACTTTTGTCAAAGGAAACAATCAATTTCTTGACAGGTATCTAAATGAACAGTTCCTCATGTTATTTTCCACTTATTAACTACATTACATGTATTAATTTCTTCAGGTCAGGAGCTTAATAATCAATAACCTTGTGCTTAAATGTAAGATTCTAGGATTGCAAAAATATATTGATTGCAATTAAATTCAGCTTTCAAGTTTATTAAGGTAAGCAATCTATCTGGTCTACAGGATAGTTGCTTTAAAATATATTTGCAAGACTTATAAGCAAGGTATGTATGCAAAGAAAAAACAAGATTCTAATAACTTTTCAGCAAGAAGCCAACTGCTTTATTAATCTAATTTTGGATTATAAAATCTACTGTCAAGCAATATTTAGTTGATGAGATGAGAGAATAACTAACGGAGAGGGCAGTATATGCTTTCGTAAGAAGCTATATCGCTCTCTGTCAGTTGAAGTCACCATTGTTGATCTATAGCTATCCAACAAAGAGACTCCAACTAATAGGTAAACAATTAATTTCTTAGAGCTGCATTTTAATCTTCTCTCTTTCAATGTTTTTTTTGTTCTTTCGTTTAGGAGGATAGCTTGTCCTCCTTCCTCTTTGATATTCTTTCTCTTAATCTCAATAAAATTATTTCTTTTTACACGCAACAAAAATAGTTCTTCAAATATATGGTAACTAGTTTTCTCAAAGCTTCAATATCTCAAATACGTAGACATAATTAACCATTTTCTGAACCAGCAATTTACACAATTTGGTCACAGATATTAATGTGTCCAGAAAAGGAAAAAAGAATACTAGTCACTGAAAAATGAAACTGGCAAAAATTATGTCAGATTTATGAATTGATGAACCAAAACCACAAAAAATAAATAAATTAAAAAACCAAATATTTTAATTAAGTGAAGCAGTTCATCCTATATATCATATAAATTTAATACGATTAATATTCTCAACAAATTATTGACATGAAGTTATGCAGGGCACATACCGTAGGCTTCTTTCTTTCAATTTGGTTCAGTTCAACACGAATGGCAAGAATGCAAATCAGGTTGCAATACAATAAAATGAAGCAATGTATCAGAAATTATGGTTGACAAAAGCAGGAAAAATAAGAGGATGAATGTGTTTTTGTGTCTGTGTTTTGTGTACATAGACATGTAGATATCAAATACACAGAAATGAAAATGCAAATGTAATACCTGCAAAAGGATCTGAGTCATACACCAACGAAACCCAGACATAACAGCAGCAAGCATAACAAGTACAAATCCCCAGAAGTCAAACTCTGTCTCTTTTGAAACTGCAGCACACCAAAATAAAATTAAAGATGGAAGGTTTGAATTCTCAATGTGGTATAAATTCCTAAATCTTATAAAATGCAATTTGACAAGTTTTTATTTAATTCTAAAACATTGACAGAAAAAACCAATTCTTTTAATTGGTAGAGATTTCCAATAACAATGTGAAGAATTTATTGGCTGCTTTAAATTCTGGTAACATTTTTGTTGATTAATCTTCAAACTAAATTATAAGAATAAAATGTCTTTCCTAACTTTTGTGGGATGCTATCTTCCACACCAAAAATTTCAGAAATATATTCAATGAGGCAACCATGATAGCCATCCTGCTTATTCTCAGAAGTTCCTATGCTCTATACTTTATCATTGAGCTTGTAGGCGGAGCCAACTGGCTCAGGTGCTCCGAACTCTTAAGTGAAAACAAATGCATATAGAAATAGAATATTATGATAGGTTCCAGAAATGTAAAAAGGAAACACAAACAAAGGTTCTTCAACGGATATCTTTCCTCCCAAATCTTACCACTCAATTCTTGCTTAACCTCTCAATCCTCTCATCATTTCATTTATGTATACCCCTTCCCAAGCATAATGTACACTAAATCCCACCTCCTTGCTACCACTACAGGCAGTTACGTTGGAGCCACCCCACCTGCCTATCATCCCTTCCCAGCCCGTTCTAGCTCTCTTCAGCCTTTAAGCCAATAGCCTTCCCTTTAACTCTTAAAAATTTAATAATATGGGGGGTATTTACATATTACTACTACAAAAGTAAAGGAAGATATAGTACCTGTTAATAATATGCCAACAGAGATTACTAAGATGATGCCTGATAGTTTAAGGCTTGGTTGCTCCAACCTTCCAACCAAAATTTACAAACAGATGTCAGAAAACATGTATAAATGAATATATATGAACACAATTTATCTTCACTACATCATGCATAACTGAACATGCAATCATTTGAGAGAGGATTAAAGCACCACGAAAAATTATAACAGAAATTAGAAAATAATGAATTGTTAATTGAAATAATTGTTAGCATGATAATTCTAAAAGAAATCTACCTACCTACCTACAGAATAAATAACAATTGCTGAAAGTAATGATTAGTGACTAATTACACATACCTAATGCCTTAAAGGTTATGCAAGATTTCAGGATAAAAAGTGTGTTGTCATTAATACAAAAAGCCTACAAATTATCTTATTGAAGCAGCTGCTTAAATTTTAGAATGTTTAACACTTATCTCAAGCTATCACAAGAATCATATAATCAGAGTGTTTATGAAGGCAAAATGACTGGGAACGCACCTGAAAGCAAAAGCAAACAGAAGGAGAAAAATTGGGGCAGCAGATTTACACTGCAAGAGAAAAGGAAAGGTAAACAAGAAGAATAGTTACTTACTTTCACTAAAACAAGGTAAAATGTAGAATCAAATCTAATGAACACTACAAATAAAACAGAATTAAATTAACATATATCTCATTCTACATGAAAAGAGAAATGTCACAAACCATTGTAGCAAACGTCACAGAGATGAAAACTAGAGAAGCATTGCTCAAGTTAACATCCATTGCAGTTCCAAAAGCAGTTGGTACAACTGTTAAAGGCAAAGTCCATCTGTGGCATTAGTTGATATAAATAGTGGTGAGAAATCTGCAGAAAAAGTGTGCTTCAAGGTATAAGGTTAGCAAAAGAACAAAAGAAAGAATAGCAGAAAAAATGGCATAGTCAATCATCCTAGGAGTTGTTTGACCATTTCTTTACCACTAGCAAATTTGTGCATTAATGAATTTCAATGAAAAAAATGATACTCAGATCAGCAAATAACAATAATTAGTTATTAGGAAAATATTATAATTTACAGGAACATAGGTGAGCTTCCATATTGATAAACAGAAGTTTGGGAGTAGTTCCACAAAATTAAACGTCAGGTATTTTTAATTTTTGAGTAGAAAAGGGTGATAAGTTGAGCTAATTTGTCTCACAATGTAAATAGACACTCAACCTACAAGCATGAAAGTGTAGTATGTTTGATTCGGTCTTTATTCCAGGCTAAAAAATGTACAAGTTTGAACCAAACTACTGCTAGAATCAGGATATTTGAGTAGAAAAAAAAAAGAGAAAATAATTCCTATTTTGAGAACAGTTATCATAACAAAAAACTACAAATTATTTTAAATCAAAACTAGCTGTAAATATAACTGAGGTCACCACATTTATAACAGTCATTAGGTTATATCAAAACTTATTACCCAAAATGTATTTAGAAGATACGTTACATACCTATTCCACATAATAAACTGATGGGCAGAGTTAAAACCTATTATAACAAGAATTAGATAGAGGAATCGAAAATTTACCTCTCAAAAAGTAATCCCTCCAAGAAATGACAACATTACTCTCAAACTTATGAGACCAAAACCAGGTGATAAATTTTGATAAAACAGCTTGCATTGTAAAGTGGATAGTATTCATTAAAAAAGGAGCTGGGAACTTTCCCATATGATCTCCCAATAGACTTTTATTATACCTGTTCAAAATATTTTAGAATAAGAAATGGAGGAAAAAAGGATTTGCATCATTAACAGTGAACAGGCTAAATACACCAGCAATGACAAAAAGGGTAAACGAGGAACTTACAGGGTCAAAAAAAGACTAAAAGTGTACCACATAACTACCAAAAACAATGTCTTCATGATATTTGCCACGTGCATAGGATTGTGGGAGCTTCTATCCAATGACTCAACATCATCCACAGAAATGTAGGGATCAACACCATTTGTTCCTCTTTCAGACTTGTCCTCAATGTCAAAAGACGCATACTTCTCAGGTCCATTACCTCTCCGATGAACAATATCATCATCCATGGTACCAATACCGTTCATTTGCATACTCCTCTGCTGAAACTTTTGGTGAAAGAATCTCTCTCTATCTAAAGCTCTGCTCTGCAGCTCATTCTTCTGAGGAATTGGTAATTCAAAATCAGAGTCTTCTTCTAAACTAACATCTCCATTACCTAATTGCTGATCCAAATGGATCCTTTCATCATCATCACACCAACGGGAAAAGGAAAGTTCTCTACGAATGCCATGACCTAGGCTTTCACTGCCAACATCATCAATCCCTGTCAAAATACCAATCTCTGAATCCAATTCACTCAGTACCATCTCCTACTGCATACCCAGTTATATCCATCTATGTAGTCTTCCATCCAATTTATGTTTAATATCATCACTTGTTACCAAATCCAACAACATAAGTACACTTCACTGCATAACACAGCTAGTGCATGGACCTCTGTTCAGGCACACCCGCCTCTATAATCGAACCGTCGCGTGAATAAAAAAGGCTCTTTTTATTTCAGTCCAAAAAAAGAACCAGCTCCACAGTTCTTGGATACCCACTCTTTAGTCTTGGATTAAACTAAAGACTAGAACTTAACCTGTACAAGTACAAGAGGTCAGAATTTCATAGCAGACGGCTAAAAACTCTACCCATAACTCATAATTAAATCTAAACAAAACCACATTACAATACAAACTGATCGAAAAGCATAGGGGAAAAAGAGAAACAACTCTTTAATATTTAGACTGAATTTGAAATTGATTGAAAAAGCAGCAAACCCCTCAACTACCTATTGTCACCGCAAGCCCCAAAACCGCCATAATACTTAAAAATAATGAGAAATCAATCAAAACTTTCCTTTGCAACACAAAAGAGGTAAATACAAATTCTAGGCTGTTCTACACTGCCATTTTTCTATCGGCCCAAAATCAGCTCAAAGTCACCAAGCGTGAAGCTGAATAAAAATATCAATACTTCGATAAAGCCGAGAGATAGAAGCACCCATTTGAGATAAAATTACCTCGTACAAGTAAAACACGAAAAAACTCGATAAAAATGCAACCTTTGAGATCAACACGGGCTTTTGATCATACCCATCATGAAACTTTGATTATAAAATTTAATTTTAATTTTCAGGAAGCATGGAACTGACCTGGGGATGATCGAGAGAGAAAAAAAGAACGAGACAGATCAGAATTTGAAGGCGTTGGATCTGAAATTTGGTTTGAAAGAAAGGTGCGTTAGGCGTTTCGCGGAATTGGTTTGAAGGTTATTGTCTAAACATCGGAGTTACCAACCTGTTGTTAATGCTGATGATTATTGATTTAATACCCTCAAATTAAAAATCAATTTTTTTTGTTAATTTGTTTGTCACATAACTAGATTTTGTGCTTTGCATCCATTTTTTCTTTTATTTGAAGTAAAAGCTTTGCCTTCAATTTGAAAAAAAAAAAATGGTTTGGACAGGAAAGTAGGTGGAAGAAACAGAATCGTTGACACGATTTTCAGGTCTATGTTTGACTGTTGGGAGGTAAAATTGTAATTAAGTTTTATATTTATGAAAGATAATAATATGTTTGGGTTTTATAAAATTATTTGGATAATAATATTAATCATTGTCACAAGAATGATTAATAGTATCAAAGAATTTAAAGTAGATAAATTTTTTAATATGATTTATTTAATACTTAAAATAACATCATAAGAAAATTAGAACACTTTATTAAAAAATACAAATAATTATATCTATATTATTTATTATATTTATGTCAATCAAGATTACTACTTAAAATTTATTTGCATATAATTAGATATAGAAAAAAATTTACATTTTTAGTAAATATTTTTTAAAAGTATGTCATTTTAATTAGTTTTTAATTTTTTTATTAAGAATTTATTTAATCTTATAAATAGTATTATAAATTAGTTTCTAATTACAAAATATTCATTACACGACTATAAATAAATAAATCAGTTTTATTGTAATTTGAAATGTTTTATATTCAAATAATATTTTTCAAGATATATTTTTAAGTTTTATTTTTACTTTTTTTTAAGAAAATGTCTATTAATTTATATTTTGTCTTTTTTTTAACGAGATAGTATTTTATTATACTTTTATCTTCTTTCACTTATAAAATAGAGTTTATTATTTTTATCTTTTTTTTTTTTATATAAGATAGAAAATTTCTTGATTTTACTATTTTATAAAATAAGATGACGATAATGATAGATAAAAAGTTTATTTTATTTTATTAACGTTTAGAATTTTTTACATCATAATGATTATTTTAATTATTACATTATTTAAAATGTTTACTCATTATTTTAACATTATATTTTAATAAACTGATATTAATAGATGATAAAGTTATTTTTAATATTTTTTATTACAATTTTTATTTGAACCATTGCACTATTTGTGTTACTTTTAGTATCAACTTATATTAATTAACACAGTAAAATATAATGTCTACTTAAATATTACACAGTATTTTATTTTTATTTTAAATTAAATTTGATTAAAAATATTTTAAGATAATAAAATATATTAATTAAAAATAAGAGATATTATTAGAATAATTTATTTATGAAATTAAAATTACAAAATAAAAATAAAATAAATATATAATGCCCTAAAATATACTTTTATTTATAAAATTAAATTAAATTTCATTTTATGTCTATAAAAATAGTATATTGACACATTTATTTGTCATTTTAAATTGATAAACTGTTTTGAAATTATTTCACTTGATAAGTTAATTTAATAACCTTTAAAATAATTTTAGTTTCTCTATTTAAAAATGTAAATTTTAAAATATCTTTTTAATTAAGAAAAATAATAAATAATTTAATAAGTGGAACACCTTCATTCAATTAACTTTATTGATTATTGAAAAATTGATACACACAATGTCAAAAATCTTATTATATTAATTATTTATCTGAATGCAAAATTAGAGTAAAAAATAAAGATTTTTTAAAAGATTAATAAAGGTAAAATCTTTAAAACCCTACATTGACTATTATTTATTTTGGTTCCCACCATCGTCCTCTCAGTTCACAGATTTGGTGACATGAGACATCAAATAACAAATGAGATGCAGATATGTGACCAATAAGTGGACCCGAATTTAATAAAATGTTTTTGATTTCTATTTTGAAAAAATATTTTTTTAATTTAAAAATTGTTAGAGTTTACCATTTTTAAAATTTAAATAATAAATAAAACAAAAATAAAGATAAATATATTTTTCTCCGAGTCGTTAAAAAAAGTACAGTTTTTCTTAACATTTTCACTTTTACGCACTTCAAAAAGTTTAAACCTAACTATCAAGTCTTATTTTTCTAAGAATATCATTTTTTTTATAATAGAGTTAATTTTAGTTATTTCAAAGTCTAAGGTTTAGATATTTAGTGAAGTAATTTAATTAAATATAAAAATATATTTAAATAAAGATTGAAACCAAATTCAAGTTTTCTTTAATGAATCATATGGTAGTTCATTTTTAAAGATACAAATAACATTAATGTTTAAATATGATTCATACATACTAATGAGTATTCCAAAGAGACTTCTAAGAAATCAAAACAAAAATACCTCGTTATGTTCAACATTAGCCTTTGCATTAGTAACTAGCAAGTAAATCCCCTATGCAATCCTTTGTTCGGCCACTTCAATCCCACATGAAATTGAAGAATATCTTAACATCAGTAGCTCATGACTCAATATGCAGAAGTTATGACTTGTTGCTTCAGCCGAAACATGGCCTGTGCTAATTGTAGGTGGCGTGAACCCAAGCAGACACTAGGATGTGTGCCGCGGTAATGTAAGATTCTTGATGGAGACAAATGCCACCTTCTTTGGCATAGAATGGAGTTTATCATTGGTAGAAGAACTTGATGCAATCAAACCAGGTTGCGGTGCAGATTCGTTGAGGATGACTTCTGTGGTGTCTTGATTTTCTCCTTCCTCACTAAATATAGTCATTTTATTGTCAAATTGTGATGACTCAGTCAACAACTCAGTATTCATATGATCCATATGACAGGGATCTTCTTTGGAAGCAACATGTGCTTCTACTCTCTCAAGCTGATCATCTGCACAACACAATTTACCTTAAAACTAATGGCACCAACAAATTAAAACTTAACTTTGGATATACAATGGTTCCATAATCAGCCCCTTTGCATATATGCAAGGGTAAGGTTACGTACAATGACCTCCCTCATTCATACCTTCGCATGGTGTAGGGCCTTCTGGCACTAGGGAACATTAATTTTTTTCGGATATACAATGGTGATGCCACCAATAAAGGTGAAGAAGAGTAATTTTTTATTTACGTGCTTTGTATACAATTTCATGCATGCAAATCACTGGCAGAAACTATCAACATTTGAGATGCCATATTGTAAGCCCAATCGAAAGAATTCTATAAATCAAAGTATAACGAAACAAGCACAGATGACTAAATCAATTCAACAACAATAGTCTTATATTAGTAGGTAGGTAGTTCGGTCACATGGACCATGCAATGTCATTGAGTTTGGTTAAAAACTAAATTTTGAATGATATTATTCATCATGAGATCCCTTATAACAATTTCTGCCAGTGTTCTTCTTTGGTGACAAGATCAATTCAATCAAATTAATTAGTATTATGTTGCATTTAATAGCATTGGCATGTTTGAGACCCAACGATCACAATATCAACTAAATGAACAGAATACTGGCTCCCAATTATACTAAACAGAACAAGAAAAGCTATTGAATGTACGTCACATCAACAAGTTATCAAATTCAGTACTCTTATATAAAATTCTTGACTGCAGAAATATAGTAAGTAATACGAAAAGGACAAAATTGTTTCAACTAGAAAGACGTTCAATAGAAAACTTCCATAAACTGTACTAACACAATTAAATAGTAAAATAAAGAAGACTTAGAGAACATGCAACAGCAGAAAAAAACAGATCACGGTCCTTACCCTCGAGAAAAGACGCAATACTATTATAATTAACATTTGATGTTTGGACAGAGACATTTTCATTAGAGTCCTTAGCTTGACTTTCATCCTTCCTTTTATGCTTCCTCTCAAGTAATATAAACTTGTCTGATTCCCAAACACAATCTAATGTAACATAATCATCACTAACAGGATAGAAATCTCTAAAAACCTGCATCGATAGTATGTATCAATAAAGGAGAAGAAAATATATTAGCCATTTCAGATTCATATGTGGAGAGTTTAGTGATACAAACTAACGTCAATTCCATTAAGAGTTATTTTTGTTGACTGCTTCGTTGTAGAGAGGGAAGAAACCATGTTGAACAATGAAACAACATCCAGTAATATCTGTGCAAGGAGGATAAAAATGTCTCAAATTAACTCAATAGAACTATAAGATCAATGCAGGATCACAGTGAAGTATAATTTATGGTTTTTAGTATCTAATGTCAATTTAATATAATATGTCATTAACTTTTCAGCTAACTTAAGAAATACCTTATTAGCTTACATTAGATAAATTGCAACTTAATAAATGATATAGCCTAGATTAAATGCATAAACTTGGAAAACTTACTTGTTGAACCAGAACTCGAAGACGGGCAAGCAAAGCCATGATTGTCAGAGAAAATCCCATAAAAAAAGACTGAGCAAACAATACAGATACCTCACTATTAAATAGTCAAGGAAAGAACTTTATGTTGCAATATTAACAGTTTCTCATAAAATGTTCCAGAAGAATAGTAAAGGCCACTAGCGCTACTGTTAGTAATGGTGATAAAAAAGTTCAAGGGTTTGTGTATTTTACTTCTCCAATGTATAAAGCAAAATGATGAGTCACTGATAAAATAACAGACCAAAATATCACATTAGACAACCATAACCAATGAAAATCGGAAAACAGCTTTCACAAATGTAAAACTTCAAAATAAACATAAATGTATGAAAAAAGGGAGATGACATCAACATTGGCAAGTACGAACTAGGAAGACCATGTTTCAATGAAAATCTAGATCAACCAACAAACATGCATAGGGCAAAATATCAGCACAAATGAGGAAACGAAAAGATAGAACAAACAAAAATTCCAAAATTAAGTTGTTATATAGAATCAGTGTATGCAAGTAAGCTCCGTATGATTTACAAATAGCATTGTAGTTAAATGGGAAAAAATAAAATGAAAAAAGAATACCACAATCCTATTTTGGAGCATGTTATATCATATCTAACATTGGGTAACACCAAGAACCAGCTGGTACCATCGTAAGAAAAACAAAAAATTTTAGCCTGATGCCATGATCATAGTATGGCCAATTAAGTAAACTACGAGCAATGTAGAATTAATGAGCCAAGTATTAAAATACAAATCACACTATACCAGAAGCAGAAGGATACGAAGCAGCCTTCAGTATTGGTTCAACCATCTGCATAAGAAAACAGAACATAAATTGAAATCAGAGAATAGGTTCCATAGATATAAACAATCCAAAGTTAACTCTCTTATGATGCATAGGGAAAATAATTTCCATTAGAATCAAACAATTTGTATAAAATCCTCATCATAGTTATACTGTACAGTATACATGGAAAGAGGACAGCTAATGAGCTACCATAGTATATACAAATTGATCTTAAGGTATTACGTAAGGAAAACAACTGGAATTTAGGGCAACTATAATATTGATCTGCAATTTCACCTCAGCTAGTAAGCGTGCAGCTCCTAACAAACGCTCCATAAAATTATGTTTTCCACCATCACATTTTCTCCTTTTTAAGCTGTAAAAAAAAGTATGTAAAGCACAATCATTGTCAACAAGACAGGACATGTAAATTATGATATCATTCAAAAACTGAAGTACGACGGTAGATGTTCAGTTATGCAAGAGAGAAAGCCACGTCTCACAGGACACTAATCATATTGCCGGATACATGTTCACACATTTAAACATACGTTTTAAACATGCAGGTCTAATGGTTTAAAATTGTTGTTTCCCATTTTTTTTATGAGATCATTTAAAATGAGTTTCAAAGTTTTCCATTTCCTTTTTCTTTGCCTTGCACACACTACACGTAAGGAAAAGGCAAACAAATTAAACATATTGGAAAAAAAAACCTCATGTCGAAGTGCTAAGCACCTGAGAGGAGCTACTTGAAATATCAGCACAATATAAATACATATTTTAAACCTTCAAGCATACTTCCTTATCAATTATCTCAATTTTAAAGCTAAATTAATTGTTTGAACATGATTTGGGAAACACCAAGCAAAATAATTGTTAGAAATAATAAAGACCTACCTCTCTAAAAGAATAACCTTCTGTCTTGGTTTATCTCCTTTGATAACAAGGAGGCATGATGTTACAAGCTCATCCAAGTTTGCTGATTGCAGAAGTCTCAAATCCCTCCTCACCTACAAAATTTCAATACAGAACAAGCAAAACCCCAAAAGACATAAATACGATTTTCCACACAAACGCAATTACTTCCAAAAATTGTATATTACAAAGAAAAAAAAACTTTCATGAAATTGGGAAATATTAAGATATTGAATGTTGACAATCGGGAAATTGTAATAAATAACACATAGTGAACCTTCAAAAGACGCTGGAAATAGGAGGAGCGTCGGTGCTGGTTCTTATTCTTGTACACAATTCTCTGTAGGATGCCACATTCAGATTGGAGTTGGGGAAGCATAGATGTTATTCTTGCTTCAATTGTTTCAAATTCGGTACCCATTAAGTCCCTGCAATTTAATCCAACAAATCAACACAAGTTATACAATAGTGATAAAAATTATTAAGTCGATGAGTAAAAATGAAATAAAATGAACTTTTACATTTTAACTCATACAGGAAGAGTAAAAGAATGAATAAAAAAGCACTTAAACCAGTGAATAATATTAGCTCACAAGACAACACTATAAAATCAATTATAAGATTTTTTTTAAATATTTTGTCACATTATCAACTCACATAAATTAAATATTTATCTCTAATACATAATACAAATGTTATATAATAATATAAAATAAATGAATGATATATAATTATGTATTAATTTTTCTATATTTTTAAATGTTAAGAGCTTCTTATATTTTATATAACTATAAAAAAAAAAAAAAAAAAAAAAAAAAAAAAAAAAAAAAAAAAAAAAAAAAAAAAAAAAAAAAAAAAAAAAACAGAAAAACTAGCAGCCTGGGGTAGAAGGGTCCAATTTGGAGTCAGGTCCAAATTCCTATCTGACTGTAGAAAAACCCTAATCATCTAGCTGTGGTGGCAGAAAGAAAGAGTGGAACGAGAAGTGTCGAAAAAAGGCGCGAACTAAAAGGAAAAAAATTGAGTAGGAATGCAATTTTGGTTTCAATAAAATTTGGCTTATCCAATAAATGTACAGGGCAATGCATGAATGTATTATTACAATTACAGTGAAGAATACAAATGCAAACAGTGTGGGAATACTAAGAACAGTTTCTGTACTCAAATCTCTAATCTCATAACTCTAATTTAAAACTCACTGTTCAGGCAGGTCGGAGATGGTTTCGCCAACACTTTCGCGACGGAGAAATAGCTCACAGAGCTGTTGTTCGCGGAGTTAGCTTGCGGCTTTGTTCACAAAGGCTTTGTGATCAATGGTTGGAGAAGTTTTTAAATTTTTAGGTTTAAATAGGATATGTTTTGTTTTGTTTTTTTTTTCGATAAAAAAGGTTTTAGTATTCAGAAAAAATTTATATATATTTTTTCTTAGATATATTAAAATAAATAGTATTTTAAATAATAATAATAAATTATTAAAAATATATAATATTATCTATTAAAACATAAACATCTTAATACTAAATTTTTTAATACTTATTCATATAAATAAAATTGAAATTAAAAAAAATTAAATTTAATTAATAATATCGTTTAAAAAAATTAAATATTTTTTAAATATTAATTTTATATTATTTTCTAAAAATAATAATAATCTCATAATATTTTTTAAAATATTAATAATTTTAATATCTTTCAAAATATTAATAAATATAATATCTTTCAAAATATTAATAAATATAATATCTTTCAAATTATTAATAATTTAATATTATTAACTAATCATTTATCTTATCTTTTAAATAATAAAACATATTATTTTATTTTTAAACTCAATTACATTTTATTTAAACAAATAACTATATCTATTATATTTTCTAAATTTAATTATATTATATTTGACTAAATAATTATATATATAAAGTCAAACTTATGAACAAACTACTAGGAGAGGCCGAAAAAATTAAAATATAATTACTAAATAAAATCACAAATTCAAATGCAATTTCAAAATTAAAGTCACAAATTCAAATATAATTTCCAAGCAAAAATATTTATGAACTGACTATTGAAAGGGGCCGCGCGAACGCAGGCCCCCACTGCCACAAATTATGACGTAGGCTCTGTCACTTGGACTGACCTTAGGAAAGCACCCCTTCTAAGTGCAATGAAGGTCACTTCCCTAGGCCATGGACCTTCCTGATCATCCATTGACCCCGTCCAGGTAAGTATGTTGTAACGGGTGACACATCTCAGCTTTGTAGTTTATTCATCCTGTTACGTTATGTAATATTTCTGATGTGGGGTTTCAGCATAGAGTACTTTGAAACTTCGAATAAAGTGATCACAAAGTTACCAAGTGCTTCTGAAGAAATAGCCCGTGGATCTATATCAGGAAGGATTTGCCTCCAAGAATGGTGAGGTTTAAACCTGATCCTGCTCCATTTTACAAAATTTTGTATCTGCAAACAGCCATCATAAAAATATATTAAGATCATTACTCTCTTATTACCTCTTCTACTTTATCTCAATTTCATTGTATCTCTTCAAAATATTTTTGCTTTGATTATTACACTAGTCTCACTCTTTTATTCAACAATAACTCAATAAAGCCTATAATGTGTTACCGAATTCAGGATGAGAATCCACAGTAAATCCAAAACAAAATTTTCTAAATCTTAGCTAATTAAGTGGAAGTACATCTAAGGAAGGAGGGATTCGCCTCCTTTATGCAAAAATTGGTAGCTGCAAACTGCAAACTGATAATAAGATAATGAAATTTGAAATATTTCAATTTAATAAATATCAAGATTATTTTTTTTGTTGCTTGTAAAGTTTATCTTGTTTTTCAGAATACTTGTTTGCTAGTTGAAGGCATACTTACTTTTGTTGCTAAAGATGAGTGTTTTACTGTTTTGTGAATCACGAACTTGTTATTACTAGCTTTGTCTTTATCTTTATACACATGTTATAATGCTTCAAATGTGTGCAATAACTGAATGCACATCAAAGCAGTTTAGGTCTTTTCTTTTTCATTTGTTTATAATTTATGCATCATTCAATAGTTTTGTTGTTGAGTCCAATAGCAATTTTTCAGTCCAATTACAGTAAATCATGATTTAGCACTCATCTACTTAAAGTAAAGTATATTTTATGTTTTGGCCACCCTCTCTGCAATGGAAGTCAATGTTCTAGACCTTGAACTTTCATGATCATGCAATATATTCTCTGATCGTTACACTACTTTCACCTTTTTTTTCCTCAAACAACAACAATCATTTTAAGATAAATAATTTTCTTTGCAAACAGCAGGCTTCTTGTTTCTTTCCTGTGAAGGTAACAATTTTCCATTCTACTTCTGTCATTTGGTTAGTCTCCCATGGTGATTTGTCTTTTGCCATTTATCACATGTTTTAGGATTTTGATATTCTTCAGAAAATATAAACGACCATATCTTGGAAAACTGCTAGTGAGTTCCACCAGTTAGCCAATTCTCTAACAAAATTAAAACTTAAGATAAAACATGATATAATTAGCTGTTACAAATCTCATATAAACTTATGGTCAAAGATGCATCATTCTCAGAGAAATTTATGGTCTCATATATGTTTAAGAAGTGAACCTTCCTCCTTGTGGTGCTCAATAACAAAGTTTGACTTAATATAAGCAGACATGATAGCAAGTCCATCACATATTCACTCATCATCAATGAAAGCTACCATCTCACTGATCCACTTCACCTTCCACAACTTTTTCAGCACAAAAAGAGTAAGAACCAGTCCTTCATGTGTAGAATAGTAACTACTTCATCTGCCTAGTCAAAAATACAAACATCATCTAGCCATTCATTTTCTCTAGTCGTTCAAGGGTGAAGAGATTATGTTCTAAAACCATATTAAACAAAATGTAGGAAAGTTAACTACTTAATGAAAAAGAGTTAGCCTTGACTTGATCATACCCTTTATTGAAGAAAATGCAGAAAATTTGACAACTTAGTGAGGGCATCAGATTGGACTGTAAACTTAAAAGGAAGTGAAACCTACATAATTTCTAAAAATATTTTTACAGAAAATCAAGCATAAAACATGGATATAACTTTCATTGTGAATCTTCCTTCTAGTAAGAGAGCAAACTAATTGAACCTATAAAAGTAACATACAAAGTAAAGTTTGAATTATAATTATATACAATATTTAATCATATTTTTAGTCAAAATGTGATTTTGAAGAATTTCATATAAAGAATATGAGATTAGATATTTATAAGTGATCGAATATAAGATTTCCAACAACAAACATCATTTTGAATCTAAAGTAAGAGGGAGAGATTACTACATAGATTCATTACTCAGTTGTATACCGCAACAACCTTGACTTTCAATCATCCACCAACCCACTTTTAAGTCCAATGCGTTGCCATCACCACATGTTTCTGCCTCAAACTTGGTCTCACGGTTTCTGGTTAAGGTGGCTCAGCCTCTGAAATTGAACAGTTCAACTGCTCCAAAGTCACACATTCTGGTTCTGGTTCTGGTTCTGGTTCAGGTTTGGAAAGAATGACCTTGATAACTTTGATAGAGATGAGGTGGAACAGGTTGGTGACTGAAATTGTGCAAGTTATTTGTGTATGGAATTGTGTCATTCTTGTGATTCCGGTATAGAAGTTTGCAGCAAGTAAAGGATAAAAAAGAATGATGTTTCTCTGGTAGTTATTTGGAAGTTTTGAACTTGTGGAACTGTGAAAGATCATGCATATGCATTACCAGTATGTGTTCTTGGAGTGACTTTAAGTTGGTACAACAATTTTCATTTTGATTTTCATTAGGACTTTTCAATTTCATGTAACCTGCTGAAGAGAAACTTAACTAAAAGTCACTCAGTAAATTGTATCCAAGTATTTTTTTTTTTTTTTCACACTCTAATATTCAAGTAAATGTTGTTGCTGCTCATCATGGATGGTAGGCTACATGGACTACATTCATTCTAAGGAACTGTTTTCACGAATATGATTTGCATCTTAAGATTCCTTCAAATAATAGGATCACATCGATCAATTCATCTGATTGAACTGAGAATTAACGATCAGTTTAGTTATTATATAAAACTGAATTTTTCAAAATTAATGAGATCAGTAAAAAAAGTACATTGAATTTTTATTTTTTTTTAATTTTTAAAATTTAATTAAAACAATTTACAACAACAAAAACTAAATTTACGCTAAAATTTGTATGAATAAATTACATAAGCTATGATCTATTTACACTAAAAAAATAAACATATTCTAATTTTCTTTTTATCACACTTGGCCTTCATGGATTTTGGTCTTGCATATCAAAGTTTAAGAAAGAATGTTCAGAACATATTATATAACAAGCATTTACCCTGTTGTTTTAAATGTTCTGGTGAGTCACAAAAGAAGTATATTCTTTAATTGTTTAATGTTTTTACTATTTAGAATTGAAGCTATTATAAATTCAGGAGTTTTATAAGCCAATAACTGATCTATTATTATACACTTGAAGACAAGATTTAGAAGCAGTCCATGTTCAACTGTAACATCACAGTTAACAATTCACCTAACTCTGTACCTCAAAATTTAATGATCAGATATCATATAGAATCATTAAAAAATAAAAAACATCAATATCTAATATGATCTGAGTTTCAGGTCTTATTCTATAAGTCATTTTTTAGTCCATAAACATCATACTATATTTGTCTAAAACAGATTGATACTAGTCATTCAACTTAGTTCTAATCATTCAACTTCATTCATCTTGACTTGAATCTTTTCTCATCTTTATCAAATCTAAGTTTTTTTTAAGTTTTTACAATAAAAATAATAAAATTTTAGTTAAGTGATTTTTTTTATTATAAAGAATTATTACAAACCTAAATTACCCCCAAAAACTTAAATCACTCTAAAACTAATTCAGAAAATAAGATTTATATCTCACTTAAATATTATAATTTGATCTTATTTTTAGAACTGTAATACCATATAAAAAGTAATTACGGATCTAACTCACCCCAAAATCAATTTAGAATATAAAATTTACATCTTACTTACATATTATAATTCAGTCTCACTTATATACAACAAAATTAATGCATATTTAGATACATTAATAATTCTAATCAAGATTTTTTATCACCCATTCTTTATTAATAAGTAAAACTCTAAATAAGAACTAAGACTTTGAAAGTAAGATATTCATACGTTTCACTTTGATAATATAGAATGTGTTTAGAAAGCCTCACTTAAAAATCATGTTACATAGTCTCAATCAATTTTGAAAAGGAATATATTCAAATTTTTAAATATAAGATAAAATAATTAATAATTAATAATATTTGATTACATATTCTATAAAAATTAGTGGAAATCATAAATAATAAATAAGTTATGATATCACTTAAAATTTTTGTTAGACTTGTTAGTCTTGGTCTCAAACACAGCAACGACTGAAAAACTCACACCCTTCTAACCCTTACAAGTTGCAGTTAAAATGGCCCAAGGAAGATATGTGAATTAGGTTCCTAGATGAAGAACTTTACAAAGATGTAGTGGTGAATATGAGTGGCCTCTTTTTTCCCTTTAAAATTGTGTTTTCTTGTTCTGCTATTTACATATCAATCAATGTGAAGTACATTTCAGAAGTCAATTGTGGGCTCTCCTAGTGTCAGATTTCGTTCCACTTTCCATGGCAAGTTAAAGAGCTTGGCCATGATAAACTTAAAGATTTTGTTGACATTTATGTTGTGGGTTGCACTTGAGAAGAAAAGGGTAGCTTTCATTGCCCTTGCATATGCCCTAGCCTGTGTGTATGCACAATCACCAAGTTAAATTATGGAACAAAGCCTAAGACAGAAAGTAGTAACACTTTATTAAAAGTAGTAACGAAATTTGAACATTACTAATCTAGATTTTTCTAATCATTTCTTAAATCTTCCACTTAGCAATAATTATTTACCTGTGTCACAATTGTCCATTGCACATCTGGGGGGAGTCTAACAAAGTCATCAAATTTGGTTCCTATCAGAATGGGAATTGCAGTCTGCAAGTGAATAAAATGAACATCAGAAACCACAAAAATATAAATCAAGCAGCAAAATAAACGTTATTAAGTTCATTAATGACATTGATTTACCCTTTTGGCACATAAAACAATAACTACACACAATCTTTACCAATAAATAAATGTTGTTCTCTATTTGGTGTTATGAGAAGTTCACACCACACATTTGTCCTAAATCATAAGGGTCACTAAAGCTTTGTGAAAATAATGCATGGGTCTTGTCCTTTTGTACTATTTCAAAACTTTTCCATGTGAAAAGAATTTGTAACCAACTGAATTAGTGAAGGTATTAATTATCTGTACCACACACAATGAATTCATGCAATTTGAAAATTATTCACCATAAATTGAATTTTGGTACCTGGTTCCACTTTCTGGCTTTACTGTACCACCCAACAACACTGCAAAGAGATCCCAAAGTAAACACAAAAAAAGTAAATATCTCTGCATTTATGCTACCAAAATGTTTCCATAGAAATTGAACACAGATCATGAAGCAAACAGCTACCTATTCAGTGTACAACGACTGGTGAGATCAAACATAATCAAGATTGCAACTGAATCTTTACAAGCCATTGGAATTTGATAAAGAGATCCTGTGTCACCTACATCCACCAGCACAAAATAGTTCACCATCAAAACTTCACTCAGAGTTCAGAAAAGTCATAACAGAAAGTTAAAATTCAAAGAAAAATTAGAAGTTAAACCAGATTAAATTACCTGCAACATCCCAAATACTAAACGAAATTCTAGCTCCTTGGACAAATAAAGTTTTGTCCATCAAATTAAGTCCCTTCATCTGCAAGCTCCTCTTTTCTTGCTCATCCCCTACATACTTGATCTGAAAAAAGATAGTCACACTCAGACATATTAAAGGCAGAACTACAAAAAAGTTAATAAATTAATGACAAATTTTGGTGACAAAAATGACTTTTTCCTCCCAAATTTCTGGGGCCACAAAATTTTAGAGACAAAGAAATCTTGCACTTGAAACATAAAACTAGTGTTATGCATGATCAAAGTATCAATATTTATTCCTAATGAAAAATAGAAAAACAACCAGCACCTATTTAGATAAGTGAAAAGTGAAACAAAATCTAGGAAGAAATTAACTTAAAACTTAAAACTAGTACCAAAAAACTAGTTTTTCCAATATGGTAATCACCAAGCATAAACAACTAATACCCATTTTAGATGAATGAAAAAAGAAACAAAAGTTAGGAAGAAACAAGATTAAAACATAAAACAAGTACCACAAAACTGGTTTTTCCAATATGGCAATCACCAAGCAAACTGATCTTGAGGTTGACCAAATCAGAGTCTGAGTCACATGGGTTGGTGATAGGGTGCCCATGCAGGGAAGAGCTACCGTGGATGGTGGCCGGAGGCGGCGGGGGTTCACCCAGGGGCAGTCTGAGGTAAGGGGCAGGTGAAGGCCTTCCAAGAGAGCAGAGAAAGATCCTGTCCCAGATGAAACGGCCAAGAAAGGACACCCTATGGAACAAGTTGCAGTGGAGGCTGACATGATGAACCATTCTTTGGCATAGTTGAGTTGTTCTTCTTCTGTTCTTGCCAATGATCTTGGCCATGAAAAAGTGGTATTTGCTTCTTCCCCTGCCTTTTCTCTATGCTCATAACTCCATCGCTTGTGTTGTGTGTGTGTCTTTACTTTGGTCCCATCAACCAGGCATAAATTCTTGTGCATTCAATATGTTTAAAATATTAATTGGTTTCCATGATTGTTGTTCTCTCTCTCCTCTCTCTATATGTATAGAGAGAGAGGAATGTGTGTGTAGAAAATTGCTATTCTCTTTTTGGTTTGTCAGAATAAACAATAAAGCTTCTCATATGGCTTAATTTTTAATAATATTTCGAAGACTTCAACTTGAAAGTTGTTTGATTTATGTATCAACTTCTCCATAATTTTTTTTAAATAAAATTATTTTTTTCGTAAACAAAATTAGATTATACCTAAATTAATTTATAGAAAAATCTATAATTTTTAAAAAATTTATTTTATATATTTATATAAATGAATTTTAATTTATAAAAATTTATTTTATTTTTCTTTCTTAAAATTACACTCTACCAAATTTAATCTATAAAAAAGATCACGCATAAACTAATACTTACAAATTTTTTCTTTCTTTATTTCTTAATTATTTTTATAATGCCAAATAAAAGTTATTCGATTTTATATTTTTTTTATTTTCTATTTTTTTTTATTTTATAAAAAAAATTCATTTTCACATTTTAATATAATGTTATTACTTCAACAGTTAATTATTATTCAGCCAAGAATGATTGAGATAGATTTTGAAATATAAAAAATGAAAAAAAAAAATATCCACAAGTTGAGTTGGTTTAAACTAATTATCATACCAACATACCGATATTGATTTCGAATTATTTGAATAAATATAGAATTCGAGTATTTTAAATATATATATATATAAAATTATGAGTGAAATAAACAAATTAATAAAATATTTTACAGTAATAAGATATGACATAGTTATAAAAAATCTAATATTTATAAAATGGAAGTCATATTAAAAAAAAAGTTATGGAGATATTATGTGTTTTAAAATTCAAATTTAATCTTATTACTTAAAAAACATATTATTAAATCGAAAAAAAAAATACTTATAGATTATTATTAATCTTAATTCTTAAATCATATAAAATTTATGAATATATCAAAAAGTCTTTCATATTTTTCAGTCCTTGATTCAGTGATTTAGTTTAAAATATCCAAAAATCACATATTTCTTTAGAATTGAGATGAAATATAATTTATAAACATGAAAATAATAAAATGAAAAGAATATTTAACTAAAAAAAATCTATTTTCTTTATTGCATGACCACAAACAAAGAAAAACGTCACTCTTTTAAGGGTAGTTGACTCATATTTCTGAGAATCCCAAGAAGTCCAAGTTGCCGGCTAGATGGAAGATAAATTACAGGGACATTCTGGTAAATTTGAAAGGGACAGTTTTGTAAAAAGAGGTAACGAAGCACATATACGTGTTTTTGTCGACTTTTGCTAAGAATCTTGTCACTTGTGTGTGTATGTGAGACCTGCTTTTGAGATAACAAAAAGATTGTAAAAATGATAAAATAGAAAAGGGTGGTTATGATAACAAGGAATTTATCCTTGTGAATCTAGAAAGTGTGTTCTTCTTTTATTCTCATTTAAATCCTCATGGAATCAATCCTACAATGTTCATCAATTAAATTAAGATAAAAAACTTGGTCATAGAAGGAAAGAAATGAATTTAAGTGAAAAAGTTATAATAATGTGAAAAAAATTACTATATTAAATAAATTCGACTATAAAGATTGATTAATCGATAATTTTTAATTTAGATCAATAGATCGATTAATATTACACGTCTAAATAACATTTCACCTAAATATGTTATGATTGAATAGATTTATTAAAGATAATTTATTTTTTTCAAATTTATTTAAAGTGTTAAAAATTATATATTATTTAAAAAATAAAATAAAATAAAAATATATTAATAAATATAAATTTTATTTTATTAAATTATGAAGATAAATTAGATTTAAAAATTTATTAGATATTAAAATTTATTATATCATTATCATAACCAAATTAATAAGTTTATTAAATCTTTATCGAATTATTTTTAAATTTATAATAATCTTAAAATATAATCCATGTAATTCTAATTATATTATATAATTAGAAACAGTGGTATATAATAAATTTTTTAACTTTATAATTATAATTTGAAAATAATTTTTTCTCGAACTAGGATAAGTAGATGTAAAACTAAGATAATTTTTTTGTAAGAAAAATACTTTACTCTGGTTGGTAGATAGATCTGATTAATGATAAAGTATTATAGAGAAGGAAAAGGGTGCAGCACTTCTCCCATTTTGAGTCTTTAAATATAGAAAACAAAAACATGCATGCATGTCCAAATCTGATAGGTCTCTCTGAATCATTCCATATTATATACCTCTTTTATAAAGCCAATTATTCCCTGCACCATCATTCTACAAATATATTTTAATCAACAACTAAAAATATATAAAGTAGAAAGAGAAAATAACCTTCAAAATTAGAAGACACAAAATAGAAAATTAGAACCACAAGGTTTAACTCCTTTCCATTGGAACTTCTTCAAATTCTGTCTTTTAAAATTTTATTTGATTTATGTATTATTAATATAAAAATATATTTTTCATTAATAAAAATTATAATAAATATGACTTTTAAAATAGTTTAGGTAAAAGTGAATAAATTTTATATTTAAATTTTTTACTACAAATATAAATTGAATTAATTATTTTTAAACTTCTTTTGCTCTCATCTTATTAATCGAAACATCAAATTTATTTTAAATAAAAAGTTGAAAGCTTTCCTTCTTCAAACCCTAATCACACTTCTAATGAAAATTTATAATATATTTCTAACTTCTAAAGTTTAAAATTTTTCATTTTCTAATCCATTATAAACTCCAAATATTTAGAGAAAATAAAGAGTATTAGTTAAAAAAACTCAAAATTTCAAAAGTTTAGATAATTCAAACTGAAATGAATTATATATATAAAATTTATTTAATTGGAAGATTTTTTTTTGGATGCTTCCAAAGTACTCCATGCATGTTCCTATTCTGAAAAGTTGATTTTAGTCTTGATTTCCAAAACTAGGACCCTCAGTTATAGGAGACAAATTTGGGGAACCTAATTTCATATCCTCTTACCAAATAGACCCATGAATCCATTTATTATGGAGTATGCTTCCAAACATTGTTTATTAGAAAATCCTTTTGTTTTTTCTTCACAAGTGAACACTTTCTTTTAGGAATAAGATAATTAACTTCTTTAGTGCTAATACTTGAATTCATTAATTAGAATGTGTTAAAAGTATGAAGGCTTTTGTATTATAATTTAATTGTGATTTTTTATGTATAATAATGTAATAATTATCTTAAAAATTATAATTAGAATAATTAGGGTAATTAGTTCAGAGTTTTGGCATGATGTATTAAAATTAAACTCCTAATCAAAACTCTCCTTGTTAATGAAAAACCACAACTAAAGATGAGTCTTTAAGCCATAATGGTTTTTGTGTAATCCTGATGGGCCTGTTTGTGGACTGGGCCACTGGGCTAACATTGTGCTGTTATGTGTTCTTAATTAACATGTTTAAGTTTAGTCATTAATGCATATACTAACTACTGAGACAAACTTTATTCTCATCATGATCAATCCAAAGCATATAAACTAACATAGTTCAAAGTTATCAAAATGTAAACAACTATATGTAGCTGAATTGGCTTATAGTGGTAACAAACAAATCATGCCCTTTGCACAGAAAAATTAAGAATGAAATCTTTAATTTCTTCATTGGCCCTATCCAGTGCTGTCCTACCCTCTACATCTTTTACATCATATTTTGCTCCAGCTCTCAAGAGTTCTTCAATTTTTGGCTTGTCACCTTCTGTTGCGGCTAACAAAAGAAGGATATCCACAGGGTGGATGTTTAGGCTCAGAAGAGCTTCCATTTTGTCATATGTTCCATCTACAGCCAGCATCCCCATGTAATTGAAGTACTGCAAAATTTTATGAAATGTATTATGATGTGCTGCAAAGATGTAATTGTAAAGTTCATTCATACTTCTAGAACAGGAAAAGGAAATGAAAGATTGAATAAAATGGATGAACTGAATAATACACAAATAATTTAGAGAAACTCTTGAAATATGTTACTACAGATATATGTTAATGCAGAGAAAGTTTGGGCAATGTGTTTGCTTGACTTATTTATGACTAATATATATATATGTTTTGTGTTCTCAAGCTATGAAATTTAGGATGAATTCATCATAATATATCAGAGGATGAGAGGATCTAAAGTTCTGTATTGATACTCTAGTTATTAATTTTCCAATTACTAAATTGCAGTATCCATTCCTTCCTTTATAGTGACTATAGAACCTCTTCTGAAGTGTCATCTAGCATAGTTAACCAAGACATTTTCTGTCTCCTGAATATGTCTCAAATGAAGTGTTATCGAACATCCTCACCAGTTCCTAACCAAACAATGGTCACATACTAAATACATTTCAGAAAATTTTGCTGAACCTCATGTCTTTCATTACCTTCTATTTGGTTTCATAGCAGTGCTTTCAATGAAAAACCTTTATAAGGTCTTATTTTAAGCAAACAAAGGATGTCTCAACCTTAATTTTGACAAATAGCAGACAAGATGGGTTCAGTAGACTATAAGGATGATCTGCATTGTACTTAGAAGGGATGTTGGCCCAAGGTTTGTCCAAGTGGTAGTGGTATTTTATTTAAGTTTATGCTTTTTAAATTTGGCGACATTGTAAGAGATTGTTCTTGCATGTTAATTGATTCAAGAATACAAATCAACAATGCATAATAATAAAGAATGGATGAAACATGCTTATAAGGTTTTTAACAACAAATTGCTGATTTATCTTCATTACTGCCTCTTTTCCTTTTCTTTTTCCTGCATGCATGAATTTAACAGAAACCCAGAGAAGAGAAATGGAAAATTGATAAAAACAAAGGACTTGAACAATCATATTGAACTACCAAGGATGTAGGAACTTTCCTCCTAGGGTTTCTCCTTCAGAACAAGACTTCCCCTTTCCTTACAAACTCTCTAATTCTCTGAATGTTCCTTTATTTATCAAACTGATCCCCTCAATCTAACTCTCTAACCCCTTTAAGAACATGACCCAGCCATATGAAATTGGAAAATCCTATTATTCAGCCACCCCAACAGAACATACCAGCAATGCATAAGCACAGTCCCTCATATCATATCTCCACAAGCTCAAATTTTCCAAACAACTAACATTCAACCCTCCCTTAAAGTAATTTCCTGACACAAACAACAGACAGCAATGAACTTGTACACCATCACCACATACACGCACAAGCATGACACAATTGTAATAATTAACAACTCTAACAGCTTCAGTCACCAACCTGTTCAACATCATCTCTGTCAAAGTCATCACGGCCCTGGCTGCCATAAATGCCAGCACCTTCGGCATCAACACCGTTCTTGCCGAACCTGAACCAGCACGTGGCTTTGGAGCCGTTGGAGGGGCCAATTCTAGAGGTGAGGCTGAGCCACCCAACACTCTTTTTTGTGCCTAGAAACCGTGAGGCCAAGTTTGAGGAAGAAACGTGAGGTGAAGGGAAGACATTGTTGAGCTTGGAAGTGATGGGGTGGTGGGTGATGCATGGTATAGAAGCCATTGTTGTTGAGTTGTGAAACAGCAAGCTTGTGTTGTGAAACTTTCAGTTCTTTTGTGTTATGTGTTGCTATCCACACACGTGTCTCAAAGATGAAGATAGATCGGGGAATGATATGGTGTGGTTCACCCACTCAATTTTCTTTTTTACACCCCTACTTTTCTCTCTTCACCATATAAGTATATTTTTTTATTATATCCATACATTTGTATGATGATTATTCATCACGCATACAAATTAAATATTCTCTTTTTAATATAATTTATTCTATATTCAAAATGATATAATGAGAATTCAGATTCTAAAACACTTAGTTTGATTAAAAATGTTGTCTTAGATGTACTTAAAAGCCTTTAGAATTTGCTTTTTTTAATCCCGAGGAGTACATGCAATTTTTATGCTTTAAGGAGGTGTTTAGTCTGCTAAAACATTAAATATTTTCATTTGTGACTAATTTTCTTTCTAAATTTGCTTAGATTTAGAAAATTTTGTACTGGTTTTACTTCTTTTCATTTTTAATTTCTTGTTTAGCTCCCTTTGCCACCTGTTTGTCTGCACTCCTTTACTGCAGATTCTCACTCCTGAATTGAAGAACACCTTGTAGGCTTGTTGAGTTATTGCTGTATAAGTATAAAGTTTGAGAAAAAATATTTTTAACAGATACAATGAAAGATAAAATAGAAGAAGAGGTAACAAGAGAATGATGATCTTAATATATTTTTGTGATGGCAGTTTGGGGCTACAAAATTTTGCAGAATGGAGCAGGATCAGTTATAAACCTTTTTGGCCTAAAAATATGTTTCATTATGACAGACTTTTGATTCCTTTGGCGTTTGCACACTCAATTCATTTGTTGCTATGGAGTTAATAATTCTGATCCTATTTTAGTATATCAAGTTGGAGGCAAATCCTTCCTAGTATAGATCCACTGAACAGTTTTTTCTTCAGAAGCACTTGTAACTGAGATCACTTTATTCTAAGTGTCAAAGTACTCTATGCTGAAGTCCCACATCGCAAATACTAAGTAACATAACAGGAAGAATAGACTACAAAGCTGAGATGTGTCACCCATTACAACATACTTACCTGGACGGGGTCAATGGATGATCAGGAAGGTCCATGGCCTAGGGAAGTGACCTTCATTGCACTTAGAAGGGGTGCTCTCCTAAGGTCTGTCTAAGTGACAGAGCCTACGTCATAATTTGTGGCAGTGGGGGCCTGCGTTCGCGCGGCCCCTTACATTACAGTGTTCAAAAATTGATTATAGAATTGATTGGTATTAATTTTATTGGGAAACTAGCTTGTCAACTTAAATTTATTTCGTCCCGTTTTAATTTGGTCATGTTTCCTTCATAAAATGTCTCAAACTATATTTAAGATTATTTTTATTTGATAATTACTATATATAGGTGTAGTTGTAGTGGCCTATTTTGTTCATGTTTTCATAAAGGTGGGCTGAGTAAGAAATCTAATTTTGGCATTATCTCAAACTATTGTTTAGAATTTTTTTTTGAATTTATTTTCTCTCGAGGGGCTGAGTAAGAATTCTAATCTTGGCAGGACACTAATTGTAACGCTGTGGGGATTTTGAAAGTATTGAGCATGTTTGAACCACAGCTAAACTCATAAGGGAAAGGGAAAAACTTAGAGCGACCTGGCTGCTAAAGGAAGAGAGGATGTGGGGGAGCTTGGATGGCTATGGTAAGGATGCTTATTTTTAAAAAATATTTTTATCTTTAAACTGTTAGATATTAATCCAAGACTAGGATTTGTGCTTGATAGAGCTCAAACACATTCAGGTTCAAGAGAATCCAGGGACATTTTTTATGCTCTAAGATTTTCACTTTTTTCCGAAAATAAGTTTTTTTATGCTGAGATGTCCACTTTTGAAATTCTACCAAATGCAATTCTTTTTCTTAAATAATATTTTAGGACTATAGACTAAACATGTACTTTTTGTTTTTACATCTTATTTTGTTTTGAGTACAAATTACACAATTAGTGCTACTATTTGGGTGTGATTTTTATATGCTTTACTGCATAACTTAACAGATTTTAGGTAGCATTGTAGTTACCTAGTAAACCACTATTTAATACAATAGTACAGACTTAGTTTACTAGAGGAAGACCTGAGTAATTTGTATCATTTAAAATAAAATAAATTTAAAACATGTGTCAAAAAATTTAGATGTCAAACCATGGATATTTTTTTCAACCAACTTTTAAAGCACCTTTCTGCAACATGGTTCCGCACAAGTTTGAATGGTTCATTCACATTACAAGGTTACTGAGATTTCAAGGTCGGAATCTGTTGAAGTTTATAGTATCTCATTTCAATTATTTTATATTATGTTATTTTTTCAGTCTTTGCTCTTATGAGTAGATTTCATTATGTCATAAAAATTCTACATCAGAGTGTCTCGCATATGGCATAGAGACTCAGGGATATAAAACTAATGCTCTGGACTCTGCTTTTACTTCTGGTGTTATTTACGAGAGTATTCAACATATTGATGAAGATATTAAAAAGTGGAATGAGCCTGTAGTTATTAATGTTGTTTTGCTTCTATTCAAGGTGACTCAAATCTTGTAGAAACACTGGTCCAAGAATATTTCATTCATGTACGGTTAAATCACCTTATCCCATGCTGTTATTTAGCCAAGGCACTTTTTCACCTACTTTTGAAAAATTAGTGTCCAAATCACAGGTCGATAAAATCCTAAGCCAACTATTTTGCTGATTATGTTGGACTATTTGGAAATATAGAAATGATTTGGTTTTCTAGCTGGAGTCTCTTGTCCGCCCTAACTGGTAATACACACTCGGCCAACAAATTAAGATTATGATTAAAGTTAGTCGAGGACATGAAAGGCTGAAACCCTATATTGAATCTAAGGTATTGGTTCTGAAAATACTAAGGGAATGTTGCTAGATCATTCACTCCAAAAAACTTGATATTAATTACTGCATTATGAATTTGGAAAATCGATATTCTTCCACTTCACCATCAAGAAATCGATATTAGACCACTGTGGCAATTTTTTATGAGAAAAAGAATGATGTCAAACAAAGAAAGAATGGATAGTTCCTTGTTTGAAAGAAAGGATAAACTACTCTCGCAGTTGTTCGTGGGAAACAAAATGATGTCAAACATTTTTGGGAATTTTTTTTCTTCTTATTGTGTATTGGAACAATTTTATAGCAAAGGTAAACCAAAGGAATGACATTGTAAAATTATTTCTATCCAAATCTCAAAACCTCATTCCACCCTGTCTCAGACTCTTATCATTGATTTTGTTTCTTTCATCAGTTTTTCATGAAGTCGTAGACTCCATGCCTCAATCTTGTTGCAAAAATTTATTGCTTCTTTGATCAATCTTTCGTAGTGTCAAAACCTCACGCCACTCTGTCCCTCAATCTTATAGCGAAAAATACATTGTTTCTTTCATCAGTTTTTTTTGTATAAAGTCACAAAATCTCCCACTACTCTGTCTCTCAATCTTATTGCAGAAAGCAGTGCCTGCATTGTTGAAACGCTTGGTGACTGTAGACCAGCAAGAAATTTTGAAGTTTTGAAGTCTGAGCTGATTAGGATAAAGGAACTGTTTTTCATGGTGAAGAAAAATGAACAAGAACTCCTTGACACATTAACAGTGGTGGATGGACACCTTCGCCACAACATACCTAAGTTGATGAACGAGGAGGAAAACATTTGCACTAGAATAAGAGATTCAACTAAAAAGTTGCTGCCACCTGAACAAATCCCAAGTGCTAATATAGAAGCTGCTGGATGACCACGAATAACAGTTCAAGATTTGAAGCTCGGCCAAAGAGAAGAAGTGAACACATCACACCCTTCAAGCCTACAACTTGAGGAGTTGAAAGTGATTGAGGAAAATTATGACAACCTTGGTCATCTTGAAAAACATTGCTTGCTGTCTCTCTTACATTTCCCATAGAATTCTTTTATGAAGAAAAGGAATATAATTCTCTGGTGGGTTGGAGTGGGTTTAGTGAAAATGGAAACAGCAAAGGAAAATGTTCAGCATGTGTTTGAGAAGCTTATGGATCGTAAACTAATTGTATCACATAAGTATGCCTTTGTGAATAACTTTAGAATTAACCCTTTGGTCCATCGTGTTCATGAGTCAAGGAGACTATTGTTAGGAAATGATGAAGGGAAGCCTTTTGGAATTTATTCACAAATAATAACCTCATCTCATCATAGTGATGCTCGGTATGGATGTTTAGCACTTGACAAACAAAAAGTTAAACTAAGTAGTTTGGTTTTAAACCTAACCATTGGACATGTATTTTTAATGTTGGTGCAAGTTATCTTAATTTTGGACGACAATGAATGGCCAAAATGAACATTTGGAGGTGCTTCAACTTGCTCCTTGGCTGGACGTTTCACCACAACATCATATTGAATGGAACAGCGAAGAATTCTTGAAGGAGTTAAGGGATCAAAATGATTTGATGTATCTTACCCTTCGTGGGATATCTATAATATCTGAACTGCCACCATCCATTTTTCAACTTGAGAGCCTAGAGACTCTCGATCTCATTGCATGTCACAATATAGAAACATTACCAAATGATATTACATCATTGAGAAGCCTCAAACATTTGGATTTGTCTCAATGCTACTTGTTGCAGAGATTGCCAAAGGAGATTGAGAAGCTGACTAAGCTTGAAGTACTAAAGGGATTTGTGGTTGGTAGTTCTAACAAGACTCCTTGCAAAGTATCTGATCTTGCACATTTGTCTAAAGAAACTCAGCATACATATAGGGAGTGGGGCTATGATCCAAGATTTGTGTTTGAAAGCTTCGGAGTGTTGTCAGACTCTAGAAACTAAAGATATCATGGGGTGTGTTTGACACAAGGAACTGTAATATTCAGATTAGTTTGCCTCCAAATTTAAAAAAATTGCATCTTAAAGGCTTTCCTGGACAAAAATATTCCAGAATGGTAGAATCCTGACACGATAAACAAAAGTTTGTGTGAGCTATGTATAACAGGAGGAAAAATCAAAAGTATGGATCTTCAAGGATATGCTCATGTGTCTTGCTCGTTGCAGATCATACGTCTCAAGTACTTAGAAAAATTTGAATAATAATTGAACCAACAAATTTGCTGGATCAGTTTCATGCTTTGTAGTACAGAGAAATAAAACATATTGTAAATTATGAAGACTTCGAATGGAGAGCATTTAAGTGAAGAAAGATGAAAGTGTGTCTATGTCATACTGCTACTAACACAATTTTATATACATGTTCTAAATTTATATTGTGCCTAGCTATTTCTTTTTCTGGTAAAAATGAAGACAGGTTGAAAAAAAAGATAACGAATTATGCCTTATATGACAATATCTAAACCTACGTTTTCGTGTATATATTTACCCACCTCACATATCCACAACTTGTTTGATTGATATTAAAAGGAGTGGTGATTAGTAGATAACTGATACATGAGCACTATTTTACAAAAACTTCCATCAACACCTATACTTCTGTATTTTTTGTTCACATGAAAAGATGCTGGTTGAAAGCAAAATTTGGCTTAATTCTTTGTCAAACACCTCTTCACCTACTTTATTTTTGGATTTAAATGAAACCGTTTTGTCTTAGGCATTTTGGACTTGTATGAACATGTTTTCTTCGTTTATTTTTTTTCTTGGTAAGCATTCTCAACTAGAGATAAAAAGGGAGAGAATTGGTAGAAATTTTTTTTGTTATTTCTTGGCAACTCTGCTTAATGGAGCATGCACTCGTATTTGGGCCTCACCACCTCTATTGAATCTTAGGTGGTATATGGATTCAATTTCATTTTAATAAAAATTACCATAAACTTCACACAAAAATTCAAAATATTCACACACTCACCGTGATCTGAGTTGTCTTAAGATTACTGTGTGCTACTATAGCAGCTTCTTCGACTGAAATTCCAATGTGTGCAATCACATCTGCATACTTCTGCCACATTTAAATTCACCTTACCAGTCCAGGGATTCATCAGGTCAAAATTTCCCCTTAAATTACGTGAAACACAGGTAGCCAACCTTAGTTCTTATATATATATATATTTTTTTTTGTAAATTGCAATAAAATTGACATAATGGAGCAGCAACCAATGATCTTAGTATATTTTTGTGATGACAGTTTGCAGCAACCAATTTGGCAGAATGGAGCAGGTTTAGTTAAGTCTTATTCTGTAGAGAACTCAACTATTATCGTTTGTCATTTTTCCTTTGGACACAATTTATTAATTTGTGTAAGCTGTAATCGTGATTCAACTTGTAGTATATTAAGGGAACACTGATTCTGGAAGGCAAATCCTTCTTACCTAGGGTATAGTTCCACTGAATAGCTATTTCTTTATAACAAGAACTCAAACAGCTTTCAAATAATTTATTTTAGCCTTCAAACTACTATACTTAAAATCCCACATCGAAAATGCTAGTTCAAGTAACAGGAAGAATAGACTACAAAAATGAGATATGTTACACTTTTTAACATACTTACCTGGATGGGATCTATGGATGATCAGAAAGGTTCATGGTCTAGGGAAATAACTTTCATTGCACATTGAAGGGGTGTTTTCCTAAGGTCTGTCCTAGTGACAGAGCCTACATCATAATTTGTGGTAGTGGGGGCTTGCGTTCGCGCAGCCCCTTAAAATCTAGTTTTTTAAAATTTATGGCCTTAAAATCTAGTCCTTCAAAATTTATGGATTTTATTTTTGAAATTATTTACAAATTTTAAAATTTATGGCCTTAAAATCTAGTCCTTCAAAATTTAAAATTTATGGCCTTAAAATCTAGTCCTTCAAAATTTATGGATTTTACTTTTGAAATTATTTACAAATTTTATGTTAGCAGTTAAATATCTTTTGTTCACAAGGATCTCAAATTAACAGCGAAATTTTCTTTTAACATTATCTAATTAAATTTGTAAAATTGATTTAGGTAATTTAGCTAATTAGGATCAGTAACTCTAAATGTAGAGTATAAGGAATTGGTCCATTGATTGAAAGAAAGTGTTACATAACTTTGAAAACCTTTGTTTTATATCTTGTGAAAACCTTTGTTTAATATCTTGTGAAAACCTTTGTTTTATATCTTGTGAAAGGAATATATGTTCAAAAAGTACACATACAAATTAATGGAGCACCCGTGAGTGACTTCACTAAAAACAAATGCAGCACAGAAGGTCCACAAAAATGACAGATTGCAAAGTCTTTTTTGGGTTGTGGAGTGAGGTTGACAATAAAATCATATAGAAAATATAAAGAATAAAAAATATGATTTCAGAATGTAAAAAAGAACTAATGTATCAAAACTATATTGGTGAAGCACATTCATTAAATTTTAATGTAAGGAAGAATATGAATCCCTCAACTTGATTTTCCTACTAACAAATCTTTAATCCTCTCTCCATTTTACCAATTTTTTTAATTATAAAATTGAAATCAGAAAACTGAAAATCTTAGTCTGAGAATAACTAAAACATTCTCTTTGAGTATACAATATTAAATGTCTCTCCCACTCCCCTTCACATTCCAAAAGAAAACCAGATTGTATGTGGATAGGACCAACCAAAACAGAATCATGCACACACTTAACCACGGTCTGAAAAGCACTAAAATAAAAAAGTTATTTACAAAACCATTTAGATTTCTATTTTCTAGTGTCACGTGACAGACAGACAGCAAAATGTAATACAGGCTTACTCAAATGTCAATGAAAGTGATATTCCAATTTTTTTTCTTTCACATGAATTCATCTGTTCCAAATTACATCGAACATAGTCTGAAATAATTAACTTATTAGCATGTAACTAGACATGATGAAACATAAAGTTACAAGGATAATACAGTAGTTAGGAGCTCTAGTGTTTTACTGCATGCACATCAATGGAATGACAATGTCATGTCACCAACTAAACTATACAACTATACACATAATACATGTCATGCACTTCATATAAATAGTACACGGCGGAGAGAGTTCTTGTAAAACTAAAGAAAATGCCTGAGAGAGCTTGTTGAAATGTTCATCAAACAATACAACAAACCACCCCTCTTCAATCACAATTTTGCTTTCTCCTTGACACCAACAAAATAAAGCATACATAGACCTACCACCATCCTTGCCACAAGCAACACAAGAAATGGCTGAATTTCCACCTGTAGAAATAGGCACCAGAGGCACAGTTGGGTCCCTTCTAATGCAAGAAATTGAGTACTTTAGCAGGCTTGAATTAAATTCCCAAGGCTGGTCACGGAAGAACAAGTCTCAAACTATCAACGTGGGTTCCTCAGTTAGTACTGATTCCAGACCCCCAACTGTATCCAGAGTAGAAACTACAATAAAAAAGCGAGGAAGTAGCAAGCTCTTGCCAAGCATGTGTTCTATGGTGGATGTATTAGACTACAGTAAGCCAAATGGAACCTCTGCTTTCAGCTACAAGAACCTGAAGTCTGACATAAAATTCCAGCTTTAGGTAATGCTCTCAGAGAGCTTTGAGAAACCCAACTTCTTGAGAGAATTTGTTATAGGGGTAGCCCAAGCTTTATCTGGATAACCACACTTTATGTCCACAACGTCAACAATTTTAGATTTTTTCTTCTTATCCTTTTTCTTCATAACTGGACTTGCATCCAACGGAAGGGTATGGGAACCAAGCATGGGTATGTGATGGGTATGTTTCCCATTATGTTTTGTTATGGGGCCAATCCCAGAGCTTATATGGTTTGTAGCATTACTACTTCTGCTACTGCTACTGGCTTCAAATGATTTTCTTGATTGTGATCGTTTGGGTGTAGTACTACCACTTGAAGCTGAAATTTGAGGTTTCCTTGTTGAAGATAGATCCTGGTGTGGAGCACAAGACATCTGATCCAATTCCTTTGTCATCAATAAGCTTATTGTTCCAGTGGTTCCTACCGTAATGGATATTTCATCACCCTTAGTGCCTTCCATACTCCTCTTAGCTCCAATCAAACACCCAAATGTTCAAAGCTTTTGAGATGGATATGCCAGATAATCTGTTATACATGTAAATGGCGCATTCAAATCAATAAATCCTAGTCTTTCATTTACCAGCTCACAATTGAAAGATGAATATATCCAGCAGAGTCAACAATATATGCAAATAGCATACGAAAATCATGATTAGTAAGTATCTCTAGTTTACCATTTAGCAATTCACAATTGAAAGTAAATGGAAATGATGAATAAATAAGTGATAAACATCATATCATACAACAAGCAAGAAGGGTTGGAAAGGGTATAAGGTGTCACCAGGTTCACACTAGAAAAGCATCGCATCAACCACTGCATTCAAATGAGATGCAAATCTCAAAACAAGAAAATCCATTTTCTATACACAGCAGAATTGAGTAGAGGAGGCAAATAAAGAATGCTTTATTGGGAAAAAAATACACAAATTTGAATGCACATTGTCCTGATACATCATCATGTGGCCTCTCCCAACCACGAGACACCAACCACACATCATAAATTTATAATATCAGCTTGAGAATCCAACTACAATACTCTTCATGCATTTATGACTATGGACCTGTTTAAGTAAAGATCTCTATAAGCACTTATAGAAGAAGAAAATAAAAAGAACAAAAAGATATAAGTTTATATGTTTAAAATATCAAATGCATAAGTTAAAAATCTGATTTTGGAAAAGCTTATAAAAGAGTTTTTATAAATTAACTTATGTATGGTTTAATTTTAGTTTATAGAGAAGTTTATCTCTATTTTTTTTTCTTTCTAAAAGTGTTTATTGAAAAGTTCATCTAAACAAACTTCATGGGACAAGGAAACAAAACAATGATAATTTTCAATAAAACAAAAAATGATGAAAAGGTAAAGAAACAAACCTAAGAAGGTCACCAACCAAGAATGGCTACGATGACGTAGAATCAAATATACAAAAAAAAAAAAAACTACCAAACCCTTACATTAACCAGAATCCAGAGAAGGTTAGCAACTTAAAACAAGACATTGAATTCGACAATATGAAAGAGTAAACACAAACAAAATACCAAGGCTTAATATGATTAAAAAATGTAACAAACTAACAAAATTAGCATCACTCAAATTTAATCAAATTGTTAGTTTAATCATACCTAACCATACATTACAGATGCAAATCACAACATAGGTAAGTTCAAAGGGAGTGGAAACAAGGTTAGCTATCTTACTCAGAAGCATTGCAGTGCAGTACTGAACACAGCTCCTCAAGTTTCAAACTTGAAAATTTCAAACTAACCCAGCTAAGATTTTCTCACTTAAACAAAAAAAAGGGGAAAAGAAAAAGCTGATCTTTTTGCAGATTAGAATCTGAGAAAATGAAACTTCGGTTTATAGGCAAAAATAGGCCAAAATGGTTTACAGCCAAAATGGTTTAGAGAAAACAAAGAAAGAGACAAAATCATATCTAAATCCAACTTTAAGACAAACTTTTTTGTGTCTCGACATTGGAGTTTGTCGGATCCACTGGAGTTGGTTTGACAATAATCAGTGTAGGCGCCGCGGGTTGATTTTTCAAATCAATTGTTCATATTCTAACTATTTATATATGATTTTTTTTATTATGTTCTTTAGTATCACAGTATTTTTAAATATTACAAATTATATGTTAACGCCAAAGATATCATCCTTCCAGTGTTGTTAATTTAGTCTTTAAAATTAGAATTCCGATTTGTTTTTAAAAATGTATAAATTGAGTCCTAAATATTAAAATTTTACAACAAAATAATTCTAATTTTATGTTAAGTTGATCTTTGAAATTAAAACTTAATGATAAAACATAATATTCACTTTTTACATGTTTATGAACAAAATCATATTTTTGGTCTTTTTAATAATTAAATTGATCTCATCTCACAATTACAAATCTAGTTGATTATTTACTAGAATTGTAATCTAGTCGATTATTTACTAGAAGTGTAATTAAATAAATAAAAATAGTGTGTGATTCAAGTATAAGTTTTATAAATTCATTATTTTTGTAAATTAATTTATAACTTTTACTCGTGTATAGTTTTTTTTTACGATCTTTTCTAAAAATTAATTTATGTTGAGTGAATCATTCTAGGAAAATGTTACTATTTAATATTTTCTTAAATTATTATTAACTCAGTTATTTTGCTATAAAATAGCATCAATTTTATCGTTCATTCGTATATTAATAAAATTAAACAGAAATTTAAATAAAGATTGTCTCTGAAAGAATAACTGTAAAATACCAGAAAAATATAATATAAAGTTGATAGGACAAGAAGATTTGTAAATATAAGAGCAGCTCAATACAATTTTTATCTCTATAATTTAATACATATAAAGAGTTTTAATTTTATTATTATACTTTGATTAATTTCAGTGTCCCCTCCACCATTTTATTTTAACACCGATAAAAATATTGTAAAGAGAATTGGTATAAAAGTATACCAATTAAAGTAAAAATGAGTATCAAGTTAGAGGTCATCACTAGCTGATTAAAAAGTATTAAAGTGTAATAAAAATTTATTAAGCTTAACTGAGTTCAGTTTAAATTTTGTTTGTCAAAAAATTTCAACCCAATCAAAACCTACCTTATCAAACTTGCATTAGGTTACTCAATATTTTTTAAAATGAGAATATTTATAAAATAAAAGCCAAAAACAATTTAAAAATTAAAATTTCAAATTATGACATTATTTAGCCTTTTAAGTAATTAGAAGTATTTAATAAAATGTATTTAGTATTTAAAATTTTCCAATATTCTAACTTTATATAATTTAGTGCTTAAATAATAAGCATAACTCGTAACATCCAGTTCAATTCTTTCACCAGTCACCATGCAGTATACAGTTAACCCTCTTTTTTATGAATGAATTTCCTAAAATAGCCGCTGCAAGCATAGAGTCAACAGTGAAATGATCAATCCAACTCCAACATGCTTCTATCATCATTGCATAAGTGGTGCCTTAATAAAAGTACAGCAGAAGCAACAAAATTAAAGAGTTATCTGAAACAAAATTTTCTATTGGCAACATTAAAAACTAAATCTGTGCTAGTTTTACAAAATTGGACAGCTATAAATTATGCTGACCATTTGGGATGGAGAACAAAAAGCTAACGTGATACAATTGACAAAAAAATAGTATTGGTAGTAGTAGTAGTTACTGCTACCATAACCCCACAACATTGGTTACAACACCAATCACCAATCACCAATCACCATGGCCACCCAATGCATCAGTTGAAATTCACAGGTGGGAGCTCATATAATCACCAAGAATGACTTGAGTAGATATGGTATAAGCATTTGACTATGTCTGGTCAGTAATAAGAACACACATTGCAGGTTTAAGGACCTTCCACGCACATGTTTATGACAAGGATTATTAGCTTCACAGACTACTTGCGCTTGTACCTGAAAAGGGAATGTGAGTTGAGAATTCATTTATTGGCATTGCACAAACTAGTGGAAAATAAAATTTGACATGCGTAAAGTTACCAATGTAGTAACTATTGAATTATAATAATAAGAGGGGAAAATAAATATCTTACTCACTGCAAAAATAATAAACTCAATAAACCAAAGAAAATGAAAATGAGGAAAAAAACATTGATTGCCTATATCATTATCATACTCCCGGTCAATGAACAATGCAACTTTAGAAGCAAAATAAATTTTGGATTGAATCACGATGAGATCAATGATTTGTTGGATGCTTAAGAGCTCAGAAAGTTACTAGTTTCAGAAATGAGACAAGATTTATAATTAATACCTTGATTTGCTTTTGAATGAACTCTTCGCCTTCTTTCCTCCTCCAACACCTCTTCTTTTTGGCTTTTTATCCTTCATGTCAGTCTGGAATAGATCCCTCATCTCTTCTGTCCTTGAAGGAGTTTTTCTCGGAGCATTACTGGATTTCTTTTGACTCTTCTTCACAATCTTGCCAGAATCTAATGCCTTCTTGACAGCCTTCACTGCTTTTGCCCGTCGGTAAGCAAGATCAACAAGTGTCATTCCACCCTTTTCTTTTTTATTCGTCCCCTTGGCCTGCAATCATATGCATTTATTTTAAGTGCAACAAGAAGAACAGAGGGTATATTTCAACCTTCACTGCATAAAGAATGTTACTAGGGATGATAAGTAGTACATACCTCTACTTGCTTGCCATCATCCTGCTCCTCATCCTCCAACATCTCTCTAGCTGCTTCCAATTTTCTACGCTTCTTTCTCGGCAAATTTTTCTACACCAAAGACATTCATCAAGTAAATTCATAGCAATGCCTACATGCAGCCTATTTACATTTATATGTATAAAAAACACACAAAATTGGGAAACTCTGTTACCTCTCGCTCTCGCTTCCTCTTTTCCTTCATTCTGAGCTCTTCAGCTTGTTCGGCACTAATTACCTCTTTCCCAGAACTATTGTTCTTTTCTGCGGAGGATGCCTGGTTACAGTCAATGTATTTCTTATTAACAACTGGTAATATTTCACCCAAGAAAGAGAATTTTAAATACAGAGGACTTGTCATTCAATCATTAGTTTGACTGGCATATCACCTTCACTACTAAATATAAAGGAAATAGCCACCATTGTTCACGAGCATCATAATCATCAGAATATACAGAAACATGGGTATATATGGTAGAATCAATTAGGAGCAATCTGAGGAACTAATTAAGGTTCTTATATTTTTGTAATTAGGATTAAGTCATTGTACTAATTAATACTTAAACTATTGTATTTTGATATAGCTTCTATTAGAAGAAATAACAACCATTTTCCAAAAGCTTCTAAAGAAACTACAAATGGGAGAGACAGAGTGTTAGAGATTATTTCCTCAAAATATGCTATAATCCAGACATGCATAGATATATTATGTAAACTGTCTAGACACAATTTATCCATAATCAGACTGCTTTTAGAATTCTCACTCAGTCCACTGTAAAATAGGAAATAAATGCCAGTAACTCGAGAGACTATTTCAGGAAGATGAGACGATATTTTACCTTTGATGCTTTTGCAGCAAGCTTTTTCTCCTTCTCTGTGACAAACCATGTTCTTTTGGGACGGGAAAAGATCTCTTCCCTATGTGCAATCATGTTTTCGGCCTGCCAATGTCATATAAGTGCATGCTTTTAGTAAAGGGGACACATTAACAATGAGAAGAAGAAAATAATTAATAAAGGGTTCCAAAGCCAGGGAAATGATATATTGCAAGACGAGAACACACAAAAACTGAACATAATTAAATTTTTGTTATCCAAGGCATGCCAATATTGAAGGCAAGTCAAACAAGATAACTGATCAATACCTTCGTCGCCTCCATTTCAGCTTTCCTTAGGGCTCTTTCTTCTCTGAATAAATAGAAAATATAAATACAGTAAAATACTTGTAAAAAGGAAGTGATAAATAAAGAACAATGACGCCTCAACAATTAAATAGTAAAATCAAAACCTCTCTTCTTGAAGTACTTCATCAATTTGATCCTCCATTTGCTCAATAATATGAGACCACTTAAGTATAGATTGCTCGGCAACAATGCGGCTTTTCAACTTTGAACCAGCCCTCTTGGCCTAATTAATTGAAAATGAAACAGGTACACGAATGGTTATAAATGGCTCATTTAAAGCTAACTTAATTTTTTCCTTTTCCATTTTGCATGACCTCTACCTTAACAGATAAACAAAACTTTTCAACAAGGAAAATCCAAATTACAAGTAGAATACGGCAACCTGTAAAAACAATACAAATATCTGGGCTTCCTTCCGGCATATTTTAGTGAAGTAATTAATAGAAGAGATATGTATAATCCAGACCGAACAAAAACTAAGGTTAGTATATGCATAATGAATGAGATATTTCTCTGTAAATGATGTTATTAAAATGTTTGATGTGGAAATTTTCCAATGAAATGTCAAACTTGAATAACTAGTTGGGAAAAATAATTAACCTTTATTCATAGAATCTATGTAAGTGACTCTAAATGGGACAGGGACCCAAATCCAGATCAGCTCGTGCAACATTTTTGAACTTATAAATAAGGAAAATTGTGCAAAGAAATATGAAAAAAGAAAGACCGCAATTCTTCAAAAGATACTCACAATGGCTTTTAAAAGTGATCGGTCATTGTCAGTCACAAAAGTGACAGCATATCCTTCTCTTCCAGCTCTTGCAGTACGACCCACTCGATGAACATAGCTTTGGAGATAAAAGAAATATTGAAGTTATCAGGGCGACCAAAGAGAGGATAAGATGATGTTAAGGTGAGATCAACAAAAATTTCATGTATAATAATTTGTAACTTAGGTAACAATGAAGGAAAGTGACAAAAACTACAGGATGTACAGGAAAGCTGCAACATGTCAAGCAAAGTTACCAGAGTTACCAACAATATGGATCATAGATTATACCTAGTAAGATCACGTGGACATGCAAAGTTGATAACCGTTTTAACACCAATAATGTCAAGGCCCTACAAATAAAATCATGGGCAAAAGGGTCAGATCTATATCCAAATTCTAAAATTCCATAATAAAATTCTAATAAGCTACATATTCAACAATTGTATGTTCACCTAAAGCGACCACAGTTTTATTATTCTTATCCTGTGTTACAGGTTAAGCGATAAAAAGAGGGTGTTTCACATAATAATACAATATTCAAAGTAAAGAAATAAACATCAAGGATAGACTCTTACACGGGCAGCCACATCTGTTGCAACCAAAAAATCCACTTGCTGCTTCCTAAACTGTTCCAAAGCCTAAATATAAAATTAGAAGTGAGTAAAACTTGTCACAACCACAACCAATTTCAACATGTAAAAAAAAAAAACAAATGAACATCATCATTTTCAGTATTCCAAAAATGTGATAGTAACATAACTACAAAGCCAACCAAAGAGCCAAAAACCAAAAGGTTACACACATCAATTATTAGCAACTTACTTCCAGGCGCTGGGCTTGAGTAAGATTTCCATGAAGCTCAGCAGCTTTTAAGCCAGCTAATCCTAATATAATCTTTAATCTATGAGCAGCTTGCTTTGTTCCACTGCAGATAAAAATGATTTATCAAGCAGTTAGTTAGAGGCAGCAGAATAGTGGCAGAAAGGAAATAATACTCATAAAGCAGTGCAAATGAAGACCAACTACTAGAATAAGAGACATAATTGTATGAACACTTGGGGAGTCATAGTAAAATCAACCTCCTACTTGTTGCCAAGCAGTTTCCTCAAATATCTATGCAAGAGAATTCATTAAAAATTCATGAAATAAAATCACATATTACATGAATAAGCATAGTAAATGATAAATGCAACCTGAAGATGATGACTTTGGAAGTAAAAGTTTTTGAGCACATTGCAAGAAGAACAGCTTCCTGGTTTACTTCACGCATTCTTCGTATTCTAACAACTCTGGAAGAGAAAAACAATAGTTAACAAAGCTCAAAGGATTTTAATAGATGCAAAAACCTTGCAAACCCCAAAAGTTTTAACATAATAGTTTCGCATAATTAACTTTTTTGGATAAAAGTACTATAAACATGTTCTTCTTCATTTGTTCTGAAAGTTCAAAAAAACCACTCCATGTCCATTCCATTAAAAGCTGGCATACAACAGAGACCATTGAAGAAGTATTATTTATTGAATTTTCTTCCACAGTAACATGATTTATCACTATCATACAACATACAGCTGACTATCAAAGCATACAGAACAGAAGTAGATGATGAGATTAGAAAATATAACGCAAAAAGATAAATTATAAAGAAATTACTCCTCAGTCAAGGTTGCTGGCCGTTTTGTAGATGGGTCGGCAGAAAGACGCAAGGGCTTTGACAGGGAAAGTTTAATAAGTTCATCAACCTCCTCAGTCATTGTTGCAGAAAACAGCATAGTCTGCCTTTTTTTGGGACACATGCGCACCTGTTAAACATCAAACAATCAAACTTTTTACCACTTTTATTCCAAATCCGAAATAAATTATAAAACAGCATACTTAACAGTAATGATTCTTGCATTAAATGGACACTAAAACTTACAAGTTCTTGAATTTCAGCACTAAATCCAAGCTCCAAAAGACGATCTGCCTCATCAAGGATTAGAACAGCAAGATCATCCAAATCCACCGACATAGCATTGCGTAAATGGTCAATCATGCGTCCTGGAGTAGCCACAACAATGTCTGGCATTGTTCTCAAAGCAGCCTCTTGCACCTAGGATGAGAAAATACCACTTTTAGAACGTAAATAGCAGAAGAGACAATCTGTGTCCCCAATCAACCTGACAAATGTGGAATCATGCTATAAAAGCCACATAGCATCCACTCATTTAAAAAAGAAAAAACGCCTAACCATATGACATTATCAACGAGATAATATTTGATAAAAAATGAGACAAACCACAGATTATGAAAAAATCAACAGTTTTTTTGTTTATCAAATCAAATACAATCCTTTATATTCCCCTAGTTTATTAGTTTGAAATATTTTTTCAAAAGGCTCATTAATTTAGCTAGCCATGAGAAAAGGTCACTTTTAAAAAATTCTTTTGGAGAAATTAATATCATCAACAAATATGTCATATGCAGTGTTCAAACATGTCAAATTCAAATTCACTACTAGTACGAAAGAGAAATCATGTCTTGAAACTCAAGAATTGATTATTATGTCTCAACAGTCAAACAGACAGGAAATATATTGTGATAGAACCCGACATGTACCAGTTTGTATAAAAGACAGAAGGCAAAAGAAAATAATTAACATGGACAAAACTAAAACAGCTGACAGCATACTGAAAGCTTCACAAAAGGCACATAATTCTATTTTAAAACACCAGCAAATCTTATAAATTAAGTTCTCAGGAAGTTGAAATAGTGTAAAACCTTTGTTGACAGACCCCCAACAACCAGGCAACACCTTATATCAGTAAACTGAGCAAGCTTCTCTATCATACTGTGAACTCTGTAAAAAAAATTAGATATAAGTATATTTAGAAAGAAAATTACACAAATCACCATAAAAAGAGTGCTTTCCAAAATTTTAATCTACAACCTTTCACTGGAAGTGCTTAATTTTCAGAATTAAATATATGAATACAATAAATATATTCATAGAATATCATTGATTTTTAAATGGAGCCTAATTTAAGTTTGATAATCAACAAGCTTGAACTCATATTTAAAGAAACAAAATGTTTCATTAACTTAAATACATTATTATATATTCATAGATATATCATTGATTTAAATGGAGCCAAATTTAAATTTGATATCAACAAGCTTGTATTCATATTTAAAGCAAAAAAAATGTTTCATTAATTTAAATACATTAAAAAAGCATTAAATATTGCAAAAACTAGATCCATCCAATGCAACCATGAACTGCACCATGTATATACTAGATGAATCACACTAGTTCAAGCTTTTGCACAGGTGAGAATGAAGAACGTGCATGCAAAGCCATATACACTAGTAGGCCAACATCATACTCAGCCAATTAAAAGAAAAGAACATTCATATCTATAGACCATTTGCTCCAAGAGCAATATATTTGGAATATTTTTACATAATAAATATGATCCTGAAGTAAAAATCAAAAGAATTATATAAGAAGACTTACTGGACTGCCAACTCTCTGGTTGGAGTAAGAATGAGGACCCTTATTGCACGCATACGTTTTGGACGGAACAACAACCTCTCTAACGTAGGTAGTGCAAATGCAGCTGTCTGCAATGATTCGCAATAGCAGGATAATAAAGGGCATTAAAAGAAACACCATTGTACAAAAACTCAGGCCCCAAAACCACTACAAACACCCAAAGAAAAGTAACAGAGAGATTACCTTCCCTGACCCAGTAATGGCACTACCACATATATCACGACCAGACAACGCCAATGGAATACATGCTGCCTGTCATCAAAATTCAAAACCCCAAAAACAAGGTAAAATTGTCAGCACAAAAATGTCCTAAACAGCATGAAGTCACATAACTAATTCCAGCAATGCTAAGACTCAAAAGATAAAGCTAGTAAAATTATTGAAGGTAATGCGTCCTAATTAGCATTCTATTAAACAACCATTAATGCTGAGAATTAAAATAAAAATTGACAGCGAAAAATAAAAACCTGAATTGGCGTTGGTTTAGCATACCCCAGGGCCTCACAAGCCCGGAGCAAAGGACGAGACAAATTAAGCTGCAAGAAGGAATCAGCGTGGAAAGAGGCTCCATCAGAAGGAGCAAAAAAGGACTTGCTATCACCACCATTACCCTCTTCTTCGTCTTCTTCCTCCGGTCTATAATCTTCCTAAAAAACCCAACAAATTTAAAAAAACTAAATCAATCTTAAAACAAATAAGCACTATTTCCTACATGAGTCAGAAAGCAAATCCTGAAACAAAAGAAATGCCAGCAAAACTCTCTCTCATACCTGTTTTAAAACGCAGTTTCATTAACTTAAATATATTGAAAACACAAAATTGTACAAGTCTCACTCCTTTAATAAGCCTTCACTCATAATCTTATAGCTTCCAATTAATTTTAACCAACAACAGAGTATGTCAAAAGTAGTGTGTTGCAATGCATCTTTCTAGTACTACCTTGAAACAAATGAGCAGTCATTCTACAATCTTCCTAAATAAACCCAGTAAATAAATAAGCAAATTTTTAAAGAAACAAGCTCTATTTTTCTATCCCTGGGACTGAACAAACCCAACAGAACCCTTCTCCAATTTCCCCAAACAAACCCAACAACAAATACCTGAAGCAAATAAACACTTTCAAATCCTAAATACAACTATCTTCTGAAATAGAGAGACACTTCTTCTACAATCCTCCCCAACAAAAAAAAACATTTTTTTTCCAATAGTGTACGAGTAAAAACCTAGAAGGGTATATGAATACCAAAAAAAAAAATGAAAACCCAATGATTACTTTCCAATACTACATAAAACCAACTTCTGAAACAGTGAAGCACTTCTTCACAGTCCTCCCCAACAAAAAAAAAATATTTTTTCCTATAGTGTATGAGTAAAAACCCAGAAGGGTATACGAATGCACAAAAAAAACCGAAAACCCAATAATTACTTGTTCATCAGGTTCAGACTCGGAGCTGTGGTCAAGTTCAGCAACGAGAGGCGTGGAACGTTGTCGTAGTGCTTTGGAGATTTTCTCGTCCACCGAGGTTGTGCTCCTGCGAGCGTGTTCCTCGGCCACTGATTCCGTGTATTTAGCGAAGTCCCATGGAGACTGTGTTTTCTTCTTCGAAACCCGCGCCTCCTTGTGCCCTTCTTCTTCTTCTTCTTCTTCTTCTTCTTCTTCTTCTTCTTCTTCTTCTTCTTCTTCTTCTGACTCAGAATCTGATCCTGACTCAGCTTCTTCTGGTTGTTCTTCGTCTTCTTCTTCCTCTTCTCGTTCGGAGTGTTCGATTTCTTCGTCGCTGGGAGGGTCGAAGACGAAGCTCGGCGACATCGTGGGTTGGTTCGTTCTTTTTGCCTCAGGTTTTTTGAAGGGTTTTTCTTCGTCTATTTGTTAATTTCAACAATGCAAAGGAGCGATAATGGGCCGAGCCGGGTCGGGTTGAACATTTTTCATAACTTTGCTGTTTGCACTTTCATAATTTCTTCATGCACCTCCTTATTACATTAAAATGATGAAAATAACTTTTTCAAATTTTTATACTTTTCAGAATGTATTAAAAAATTTTCAAAGTACATACTATTCAACAAGTTGATTCTCGAATAAGGATTTCGTAATGTATAATTTAAAATTAATATTTAACAATTTTAAATTATTTTTTTAAAACATTTTATAATAAAATTTACTACTACAAATAAGATTTTCGAAATAATTCATAGTATATTTAAAATCATTTTAAAAATCTCATTTCATATTATGAAGTATTTCAGAATAAATAATTTTAAATAGTTAACAATTAATTATAGATAATATATTCCAGAATGTATTATGAAATTTTCATTCTGAATTTTTTTTTCAGAATCTCTTCGAAATATAAATCTTAAATTTGATAATTCTATTCAAATGGTGTAAACATTCTTATTACACAGTAATTATCCTTGGTATATATTTCACACAAATGAACAAATAACACCAAATAATTTAGTGATTATAGTCTAACTTGGATGTTTAAATTAGGTTATCAACAAATGATTTGTTTGAATTAAGAATTAAATAGGAACGAAAAAAATAAAGAAGAGAAATAAATTGAAAGAAAATGTTGAATAGAATAAAAAATGAGTAAAAGAATTCAACTCGTTTGCATAATTAACTGAAAAATAAAATACAATATATCAATTAATTATTTACTTTATCATTGTTTTTACAAAGAAAACAATTTTTTTTTATATTTTAAACATATTTAATTTTTAAAGAACACTTTCCACCCAAAATTATAAATAAAATGGAAGAAATTAGAATAAGATTAAATCCACATAATCTTTTATTGTTTTTTCCTTCTACATTTCTCTTTAAATAAACAAAAGGAAATATTCAAAATGTCTCTTAATTTTTTTTCCAAAACTTTCTTTCCCAGATAAAATAAAAAATTAAAAAAAAATTAAAAAAAATCACTTAATTTATCTTTGAACTTTGCGATCTAACCCTATCCCCACTAAGCCATACCTACCCCAATAGGGATCCCTTAAAATGCCCTAGAAGGACACTTCTCATTAGTGCATCTCTCAACCTGAGGAAGAAGAACCAACCATTGTTGTTGTACCCAAAAACTCTATTTTCATATTCCAACCTTCAATTCATAAGAACAAGTGAAGTGAAAAAGAAGAGGGTGAATGAAGGACCATTCCCAATTTAAATGTGAAAAAGAATAAAAAAATTAATTTAGTTTATGAATATATATTTTATTAAAAAAAAAAATAGAGTGTTGAAGTTGAAGGTTTTATTCACCAAAAAAGAAAGGGTCCATCATTTTCAGTTATGAAATTTGAAAACTTGTCTTCCACCCTTTCTTTCCAACTCACTCCACTTGAAATCAGTTGAGAGCATCCTTTCAGACATTGCTTCCACTTTGCCTCTCATTCTTCTCTCTTCCATTGCATTCAATTCAATTCAAAACAAAACCATAAACTCACTAACAAAAAACCCTTTTTTTTTTGTTCACTGGAAGAGAAATGAAGCACCCAAAACCCCAAACCCAATCAACCCCAACACCATCACCCTCTTCAAGATCTTCATCCTCTTCTCTCTCCTCACACCTTGCTATGGTGGAGCTCAAGCAGAGGATCCTCACCTCCCTCTCCAAGCTCTCCGACCGCGACACGCACCAGATCGCGGTGGAGGACCTCGAGAAGACCATCGCTTCGCTCTCGCCGGACGCCATTCCCATGATCCTCAACTGCCTCTACGATGCCGCCACCGACCCCAAGCCCGCCGTCAAGCGCGACGCCCTCCGCCTCCTCGCCGCCGTCTGCGCCGCCCACGCCGACGCTGCGGCCGCGCATCTCACCAAGATTATCGCGCACGTCGTCCGCCGCCTGAAGGACGCCGACTCCGCCGTGCGCGACGCCTGCCGCGACACTGTCGGCGCGCTCGCCGCTCAGTATCTGAAGGGCGACGGCGGTGGCGGAGGGGGGGTTGGGACGGTGGTGGGGCTGTTCGTGAAGCCGCTGTTCGAGGCCATGGGGGAGCAGAACAAAGGGGTGCAGGCTGGCGCGGCGGTGTGCATGGCCAAGATGGTGGAGTGTGCCGGCGGCGGAGGGGAGGCGCCGGTGCCGGCGTTCCAGAAACTCTGTCCCAGGATCTGCAAGCTTCTCAACAGTCCCAATTTCATGGCTAAGGCGGCGATTTTGCCGGTGGTTGCCAGCTTGTCACAGGTGAGGGGCTGCATTGTTGTTGTTGTGGGGTTGTGGGTTGGGTGGAGTGAGATCAAGAGTTGGTGGATTGATGTGAATTGTTTTGAATAAAACGATGGTATAGGTTTTATTCTTGAATCAGATTTGGAGTTTCACTTCAACAATGCAGGATGATAATTAATGGAACCTGTTATTATTAAGGTAAAACTCTATTTCTGATTGGACAACAAACTTAAGTGCATCTAAGTTTTTGTCCATTATGAAATGGTTTGTAGAGTTTGAACTTGGAGAGTTATTTTGGTCATTATGTGGTACTGTGGTTTTGTGCTTGTTTTATTTGGGGTATGAATGGAGCTTTAGTGTAAAGCATTTTAGGTGCTTTTGCTGTTTTGTGATTTGGAGTTTTCTTTAGTACAAAATTAGATACAGATTCGTAGGTGTTTCTTTAGTTCAGTTCTCAAATCAGAATTGGAATTTCACCTCCATGATTTTTGTACTAAGATTTGCAGTAAATGTTTGCATTATATCTAGGGAGTACCCTGCCAAGAGTAGTACTAGATATAGTAGCATACATGCTATTAGTGCTGTTCTCGAATCAGATTTGGAGTTTCACTTTGATAATACAATCTGACAATCAATGGAATCTTTTATTATATAGATTATTGAGGTGAAATTCTAATTCCGATTGGGGAACAACACCAACAACACTTAACTGCATCTAAGTTTTGCCCATTATGAAAAGTGGTTTTGTGGAGTTTGAACTTGAAAGGTATTTTGGTCATTAGGTGGTACAATGGTTTTGCCTTTACTTTATTTCAGTAGAACGGAGCTTTAGTATACAGCCTTTTGAAATGTCTTGATTATTCTTGGATGTAGAGTTTTCTTTAGGACAAAGCTTAGATGTAGATCCATCCATAGGTGTTTTTTGGTTCTGCTCTCAAATCAGAATTGGAGTTACTCGTCCATGATTCTCATAATAAAGGTTTGTACTTTGCATTAAAGGTCCACATAGATGATTAAGATAAGGAGGAGTGCTTGGGTTTTTTGGGGTTTTGTTCTCAACACAGAATTGAAGTTTTACCTTCGTGATTTACATAATAAAAGGTTTGCATTAAATGTTCACATAGATTATTCAGATATGATGGAGTGCTTGACTTATATCTACGGAGTACCCTGCCAAGACGAGCAATGGTGTTGATTTCAGTTTGAACTTGAATGGTTATTTTGGTATTAGGTGGCACAATGGTTTTGTCCTTGCTTTATTTGGGTACGAATGGAGCTTTAGTGTAAAGCATTTAGATGCTTTAGTTATTTTGTGATAGAGTTTTCTTTAGGTTAAAACTTAGATGTAAATCCTTAGTTGCTTTCTGTTGCTGTTTTCGAATTGGAATTTCACATTAGTGATTTGTGTAATAAAGAATTCATGAAAGGTCAAGACAGGATAATTTAGTGCATGTTTAATTTGACATCGGATCAAGTTAAATGTGGATCTATGATCCACATCCAAGCTGAAGCTACTTAGAACAACTTTCATTTTTTACATCTGAAATGTGGATCCGTGACTTCAAACGTCTATCCAAACATGCAATTACTTAGATTTGAAACTCTATTTCTGATTAGAAAACAATACTAGAAGTACTTACGGAACTGCATTTAAGAGACTATGGTGGAGTGCTTTAATTAAATTCAGGGACGCCCTGCCAAGAGGAGCATTTGAGTTGGTTTCAGTTCTCTTGCTGGATGCAAAACGTACACTTTTTATCTGTATGTCTGGTTCTGTTCGGTTCTATTTTAACTTTTAACAAGCTAAACAAATGCTAGTGGTTGTTTATTGTAGTAGATTTATTGCAGGGTTATAAAAAACTGAGATTTAGTTAGACCTGGGTTATATTGGCAAAATTGCATTTTGTAGAATTCTATTTAACATGGCCATATGTGGTGATAATGATGTTGGAAAGTGGCTTTGCAACTGCAGAGGCTAATATCAATGAAGTTGGAAGTTGCAGTTCAATATTTGGCATAGTTTTATCAGATTTGGATGGTAGAAGCTAGAAAGATCCATGTTCTTTATTTTTGATTCTGTCATTTTGTTTTGTGTTTGTCAACTTGGGGCCATTAATCGCTAACTATGTTGAATAGAACTGCTATGAAAATTTCTCATTGGTAATTGGGTATTGATTGCAGGTTGGAGCGATTGCACCACAAAGCTTGGAACATTTGCTTCCTAGCATCCATGAATGCCTTTCTAGTACGGATTGGGCAACACGTAAAGCAGCAGCTGAGGCATTAAGTTCTTTGGCATTGCATTCAAGCAGTTTGGTTACGGATAGAACAGCACCCACACTGGCTGTACTCGAGGCTTGCCGATTTGACAAGGTAGCATTTGCAGTGAGATTTCCTAAACATAACTTGTCGACATCCCATGCTATTTTTACTTTTGATTCCTCCGTCTACCACTTCTTGCAATTCTTATTTTATTTAATGTTTTGTTTCTATAAGGACTAAGGTTGTTAAATCCTAAAAACATTAATGAAGGTAGCCACAGAACATAAGCTTTTTCTTTTTTACTTTGTTGCTTGCATTCTAGTGTATCTCATTTAAAGAGCACTGAAGGAATTATGTGCCTGCAGAGAGTTGATAGTGCATTTAATTGTAACTGGTGTATCAGGTGTATCAGGTGTCTGACAAAAGTAGCATCTATACTGTTCTCTTTATAGTCTGGGCCAAGGATCGTTAGTCCTAGTACGGCAGATTTTAATTTGTTGAAACTCCATTGCTGGAGAACTAATTCTTTGCTTTATTATCTACTTTTTTTCTAAATTAATGTATTATTGTTTTCAGATAAAACCTGTAAGAGATAGCATGAATGAGGCATTGCAATTGTGGAAAAAGATTGCAGGAAAAGGAGATGGGTCTCCTGATGATTCAAAGCCCTTGTCTGGTAGGCATATTTGATTTGTCTGTCATAATTTGTTTGTCCTAGTTTATCTTGGTGATGATTGTTGTGTTTATGCTTTAGATGGTGGTAATGAATCAGCTATTTCTTCAGAAACAAATGACCCAAAAAAAGTCAATCTCGATGACAGAAAGACTGATCAATCAGTAAAAGATTCATCAACTAATTCTTCAAATATGGATTCAACGTCTAAGGCCAAAGCAGCTGGCATCTCAGAGAAGGCAGTTGTAATATTGAAAAAGAAAGCACCTGCATTATCTGATAAAGAACTAAATCCAGAATTTTTCCAAAAACTTGAAAGAAGGGGTTCTGATGATTTACCAGTGGAAGTAGTTGTTCCTCGTAGAGGACTGAATTCTTCTAATTCCAACAATGAGGAAGAATCAGAGGCAAATGTTAAGGATTCGAAAGAAAGAACAAGTTCTGTTGGAAACATCCCTAACGATGATTTTCATGGGTCCTCCAGTAATAAATATCGTATCTTTGAGAGAGGCAATGATGGAAATTCCAAACAAAGGAATTATGATGATTTTGGCCATGACAGATACTCTGAAAGGAGAGTGAACTCAAAAGAACTGAGGACTAAGGCATATGATACTGATGATAGGACTGAAAATGATCAGAGGGAGGGTTCTGCCAATCTTGCAGGTTTTTCTAAAACTGATGGTCAATCAGAAGTACCCTTCTCCAATAACAGAGGAAATTGGTTGGCCATCCAGCGGCAGTTGCTGCAATTGGAAAGGCAGCAAGTTCATCTTATGAATATGCTTCAGGTATGGTCAGTATAGCACAAAAAATTAGTTCTGGTATGTTATTCACAAGTGATAGATGTTTAAACAATTTTGCAGGATTTCATGGGTGGATCTCATGATAGTATGGTGACTCTAGAGAACAGAGTGCGAGGTCTTGAGAGAATTGTTGAAGACATGTCACGAGATTTATCCATATCATCAGGTCGTAGAAACTTCACAGGGTTTGAAGGCTCATCTAGCAGGCCATCTGGCAAGTATAATGGTTTTAATGATTACTCCAGTTCCAAGTATGGAAGAGGCGGTGATGGACGCATCCAATTTGGTGAAAGATTTTCCCAATCTGATGGAAATGCTCTGGGAATGAGGGGAAGAGGGCCATCTTGGAGATCTGACATGTCTGAGGGGTGGGATCTTCCTGGTTATGGTGCTTCTAGAAATAATAGCCAGGTTTCCTCAAGGAGGGCTTTTGGTGGTAGTTCTGCTGATGGAAGATCACCAAAATCTGTGCATGAGAGTGATCAAGCAGGCAACAGGAGAGCTTGGGATAAAGCAGCAATGCCCATCCGGCTTGGTGAGGGACCCTCTGCTAGAAGTGTCTGGCAAGCTTCTAAGGATGAAGCTACCTTGGAAGCAATTCGGGTTGCTGGTGAGGACAATGGAGCATCTCGAGCAACAAGGGTAGCAATCCCTGAAATGACTGCTGAAGCTCTGGCTGATGACAATGTTGGGCAAGAGAGGGATGCCATCTGGACTTCTTGGACCAATGCAATGGATGCCCTTCATGTAGGTGACACAGATTCAGCCTTTGCAGAAGTATTATCCACTGATGATGATATTTTGCTTGTAAAGCTAATGGACAGAACAGGCCCTGTAATTGACCAACTTTCAAGTGAAGTTGCTTGTGAAATTGTGAATGCCATTGGACAATTCTTACTGGACCAGAACATGTATGACATCTGTTTGTCTTGGATTCAACAGGTATGACTTTTTTTTATCTGTTTGAATTTCTTATTCTGTAGTCACATGACTTCTATCATCAAAATGACATCTGCTTTTCAAATATCATAGGGACATGATTTTTCTATTTCTTGATATTTTATCGGTGTCAAAACTTTTATAGTATTGGAACCTTGGAATAGATCATCTAAAAAAATGATTTTAGTTGTTAAAGGGTTTTAGTGACTCGACTATGTAATCATCTATCTCAAGATTTGGTTTTCAAATTGCTACAAGATCATAACTCCTGTGAATTTTAAGCGAAAGATCTCATCTTAGCATCTATTAATGTTTTCTTGTGTCAATGTGTTGTTGGAGGGATTGCATATGTTTCTTCTTATAATTTATCAGCTAGATAATCAACTTAATGTAGTGATAGGGAACCCTCTACTTCATTGAATATCTCTGCTATTGAAGACCATAATTTATGCCTATTTAATCCGTCATTGTGAGATAATTGCTAGATAATATATATTTATTTTTTGGGGAGTTTCGTGTCCTTGTCTGCATTAGCATGACTCAATAGTTGTGAGCAATCTATCAGTGACTATCAGGGGAACTTTTTTTATTAGTAAATGATCCAGATTTTAAGCATTTCATATTGGGTAATGCTCTTCCAAAGAGAACAATAGCGGGTGTATTCAGCAATCAACATTCATTTAATTTAAAGTGCTGCTTAGTCTTAACCCACCAAAACTAAAGGGTGGATTCAACCCTTAATTCCTACTTTAGAGAAACTTTTTCCTTCCTTTCCATAACATGGTTAGTATAATTCCTTGTTATATGGAATCACATCTCTTGTAACTAAAAAATCTAACCTTTTATCTTCAAGATGTATTACCGATCGTTCATTCGGATTTAAAAAATTGTTGGTTATGCACATTCATTCCTTGGAATTATAACTCTACACCAAGATTACGACAAATAGTTTGTTTAGCAATTGATGCATACTCCAATTTGCACATGCTTTCCTTATTTTGCCGGCTGTTACATCTCTCTTCTGATTCTTGACCATGTTCAGTTGCTGGAGATAGTATTGGAAAATGGCCCTGATACCTTTGGCATCCCCATGGAAATGAAGAAAGAGCTCTTACTGAATCTACACGAAGCTTCTACCGATACAACTGAGGCCTGGGAAGGGGTACAGCCAGATCAGCTTTTATTGCAGTTGGCATCAGCCTGGGAAATTGATCTACAACAGCATGACAAATAGCTCACAGAGAACAAATTATGCTCTACTATTGATTCTTGAATTGAATGGTATTGGGTGCAATTTGAAATTTTCAGGTTTTTTTGCCTCCACACAACAATTGCATTGCCGCAGATTTATGTTCTTTCTTCTCCTGTATCATGGTGAACTTAGGCTGATCCTGTACCGGTCAGAGAGCAATGTTTGACCGCTGAACATTTTTCATTATTATTTTTTTTTGTATCAACAGATATTGTCATTACTAAGTCGTAGTGTCTGGTTGTCAGCAAGTGTCCCGCTTAAAGACATTCTGTAAATTGAGACAAATGGACAAATCTTCCATGTAAATTATATGTAATCTTTCTTGATTTCCTAGTTTCATTTGCACCATTTTCTCGCTTTCTGCCTAAAATGTAAAAGAATAAAATAAAAATGAATAATAACAAGCACACTACTGATAATTATTTCTATTTGGAGAACATATAGAAACATATTTGGAAAACATAAAATTCACGACTCTGACGGGGATTGGGATTCCGACGTTAAGGAAAAATTAAAATCTTAATATTAAAGAAAAAAGATAGACATTTTAGTTTCCTTTCTTTTCCTAAAATTTCTTAACTAAATGAGTTTAAATATATGTTTTAGTTTCTGAAATCGAGTAATATTTGCTGGTCACTGGAGACAATTGTTTTATTTTTCCTTTATAGAAATATTCTGTAGTTTTCGCAAATAAGGGATTAAAACAAAGAAATGGACTATGGTTTTCTTTGTGAAGGACTAAGACCTGACAAAATTTCATAAATACAGAACAAAAAAGACATGGCTTTCTTTAGGGACTAAATGAATTCCAAAAACTAAATATATTTAACCTTAATTTGTATAAAATATCTTAAAAACTTAAAAAAAAAAATAAAGAAGTTTCATTTGAATTCTTTCGCTTAGTTATTTGCCAACCAAACATAAAATTAAGTGTTCATTTGGGTAGCATGTATTTTATATCATGACAAGTTTCGACATAGAATTAAAGTTTAAATATACGTATCCTTATAGATATACTGTTCTTTGCTTTAAATATTGTTTATGGTCTATGCAATAAGTATGGACTTGGAGAGAAAACATGCTAATGTAGTCTTTTCAACTTTCCAATTTTCTCTTTTTGTTAAATTTTCATAACCATTTTGGTAGAATTAATTATTTCTTAAAGCCCTTTTAGTAATCGAAAAGTTATGAAGAAATACTATCACTCTAATTATTAAACAAGAGTGAAATTAAGGATTTAGGGACGAAATAAAAAGCCACCCTGAAATTCCTACATCAAAATTTTTACCAAAAACACTTGTTGCTGCATGGTGTAAATGTAATAGAATTTTTGCAATTTTCGTTTTTTATATACAATATACAAAATGATACAGTTGCATCAAACCAAGAAGCCATAATGTTACATGATGTAAGCCGTAATGTTTACACCAAAAACCGAAGGCAGAAGCAGAATAAACAGACAACAGAAGCAGTAAAATTGCTAACACCATGGTTTTTTTTTTTGCCCCTTAGATTCTTCCTTCAAAGACAAATGCTATGGACAACAAAGCATCACTATGGAACTACTCTTCCCAGAACATCAAGGACCTGAAAGAGGATAACCTCCTCAAGGGCAAGTCCTTTGCCATGGAAAAAAATCACCAAAGTAGCAGCTTCTTCTGTTTTACAGTTAGCAAAGGAATCATGTTGCCAACAAAACATCTCTCCCAAATCTAACCATGGATGGCCTTTGTATGAAACCAAGGGTGAAAAATTAGCCCGCCAAACCAATTAATCACCTTCCATATTGTATGATCAGCCATCTATTTTGCGGCATACCAGTTTTGAGCACACTTGGCATCGACAGAGAGGCCGACCTTAAGAAAATTCTTGCCATTGAAGGGTTTTGACATGCACTCAACAACTATGGCCTTTGCAACCTCGGCCGATTCTGTTGGTCCTTCCAATATGACTTCATCATGAACCTGATTTGCCATAGCCAAAAATCTTAGCTAACATTCAGAGTTGAATCATCATGCAGGAATGTAGAGACAGACGGTAACAATAAATTAAAAAGAGATATATGAGTTATACAAACAAGATGATTTCATGAGTAGTAAACGAAAAAAAGGGAGGATTAACAGATGTATTACTTAAATAATCAGAACCATCCATGATTAGGAAGCTCAATGCTCATGACATTCACATATTAGAGATCAGAGAACGAGGAATGGAAGAGCGTGCTAAAATGAAAAATGTCTAAGCAACCAATGTATAAACAGGAATATTATGAAAAATGGAAAATAGTAGTAGACAAGGAAAATAAATTAATCAAGATGCCACGAATTAGGCTTATTTCAAAACAAGAGTAAACTGTGTAGTTTTTCAATCAACAGCCAGTTGCTTAAGCAGACTACTTGAAGCATTTTCCTTGACCATTCAAAGATTGGAATAACGAATTTTAATGCAATTGAACAGAGAGGTATCAAAGGGCTTGCTTTAGCAATACATCCAACAGTAACAAAAACAGGCACTTATTTCATTGATCAATAGACATTATATTCCAGATTGATGAATTAAGTTCTCGTCATGGTCACTTTGATTTCACTAATACTTGTCCCAGCCCTATTCTCCCAAAAGTGAATAAATATATCCTTGAAATCAAACCCCATGTGAACATACTTGAATGAAACAAAAAGTGAACGTAGAAAAAAAAAGGAGAAAATGCGAAACATAAATATTAACCTGTAGAAGTAACTTCCATCCAAGCTCCTTCAATTTCTTATTTTTGGATATTTGTAACATGGCACACATGGCAACATCTGCTGCACTACCCTGTAATATTTGACAAACAGACGAGCCAAAAAAGAAAGGCATGAAGGTGGAAATGGATCAAAAACTTCATGGATAAGAGGAAGAAGAATATAAATCTATTGCTAATAAAAAACACTATAAATTATGGATGTTTATTTTTAAAGGAGAAGCCACTCAGTGGAACTCCACACACACACCATTGGCATGTCTGGTGAGAATATATATATATATATATATATATTTAAATCTTACTTTTTACAGGCAAAGTTTTTCTATAATATAATAGAGTAACAGTCGACCAGACTAATACAATCTGTGTACTTTTGTAAAATTGATAAGAAATTAAGAACAAGGCAATTAACCTCTACAATATTTTTATTCTCAGCTTTACAAATTATCATTTTAATATAAACTTTGGATTATGACGTTTTCACAAGCCTCTAGTAAAAACATTTTCACACCAGTATCTGTTGTTCTTAGTGGGAAAAAGGTTCCAAGAGACCTTTTTACATGTAAGAACTAGTGTTATAGTGGACCCACTCTAGCAAGAGCTAGTCACTTTTTTACATGGTAGGATTGGTATCCACGAATTGGTACATTCTACATTGATTACAAGTAACTATCTTGAGAGTAGTGACAGACAGAAAGGAAGTGTGGCAGAATATTGTATAAAAGTATTTGAAAGAATCAAGGACCTGGACTGGTGTATTAATAGCAGCTCGCTCAATATGACCTTTATGGTAGCTGTGATCTGGGTCTATCTTAGGAAACCTTCGAGCTCGCCCTAGCAAAGTGTGAACACGTTGAGATTCACAAGCTTCTCTTTTACGTTCTTCTTGCCATTTCAGCACTTCTTTTCTGTCATTGTACCAAAGGTTAACTGTCGTCCTAGCCTCTTTCAGAGAAACCTGAGAGAAAAATATATGTAACCTTGTTCAGACAACCAAATCAATTTTGAAGGGACTTATTTAAGCCCTTCACAATAAGTTACAGAATTCAAGGCACCTTCCAATCCTTGGATAGCCCAACTGGAGTCTTTCCATACGCAATTGAAAAGTTAAGCATTTTGGCTTTTCTTCTTTCAGAAGCAAAGGCATCCTGAAATGAAAAAGAAATGTCAAAAATAGATATGAAATGGTACACTGTTTCACCGATCAACCAATGAGCAGATGGTTATATTTTTGCTTAAATCTTGATTTCAAATTTACTATGTATTGTGCCTGTGTTCTCATAAGTTGTTATTGTATAGAACTGGAGGTGGCATCCATCTTTAGTAAGAAGGGTTTGATATAATAATGCTAAGCTGCTACAAGCTTAATTAAGCTTCTCTAAATACATCTCACACATCCCCAAAATATGATAAATTTTTTAGGCATATATATTTGGAACCCCACAATTTATAGACCACAAACGCATGTGCCCAGTGTTGGATGCTTTCCCTCTTAACAGTGCAAGCGGTAGTGGCCGTTTCTTTGCAGTGGTAAATTCCTGAATTCTGGGTATTTGCTCTAATATTTAAAGTATCCCTCTTATTGGTTTAACATTCAGCAAAACATTATTAATAATATTGTGCCATGAGAGGATTTATTTCCTTCATCTATAACTTTTCTTGATAACTGTGCTACATAAGGTGGCAGCCAATACATGGAAACTGTTTTCTTTCCCTTTTTGGGAGGGAGGGACGGGATTCATTTTTCTACCTGATTCATCCATTACTATATTTAATCATGCTTCATGCAATCCAATGAAATTATTTCTAAATTTTAGGGGTGCCTTAGATGGGCCTGTTTGGGCTGCCTTAATTGCAGCCTCAAGGGTGGTGATTTAGTCTTACATCTATTAGAGATGTGACTTAAACAGAACTTATAAAAAGCTTGAACAGTCTTTAGTGTACAAACTGGTTTAGCAGAATTGAGTTAGACCCTTAAGTAATATACCTTGTCATTTTAAAATTTCATCTAACTGTTGAATTACGCTGGAGATTAAGAGAGAGAAAACAGAATCATCACAGAATGAAACAAGTTTCTAATTCAATATTCTGCTACACTGGTTCGGCATATCATTGATACATTAGTCTCTTGCTAGAGTTAGAGGAGACTATTTCCTAAACTGTATCCAATCTCAGACCTTGTTAACACTGTACCCAATCTCATTGTATGACAGTTATGAGCACACAGGCAGACCTGAACAACTCTAAACTAACAGACACTAACACCCACGAGTACTAAATGCTTATTATTATGTGATACATAAAAATATTACCTAATTGCATTAACTATGATTATTTCCAATAGGTACCTAATCAACATATTTTTCTGATAGAACTTAAATTTATCGATATAAATGCATTCTCTTATAATTCCTCATCCACACTCTTAATTCCCATAAATATGTTATCCTGCCTTTGTTTGAAGGTTTATATTTCATTTTATTTGAGGGTCACTTTTTAAGTTAATACTTAATTGGTTCCCTTCCCTAAAGATATATTACTTAGCAGAAATATGAAAAGCAAGTAGCCTTTAAATTTAACATGTCTTAATTGTATTATATGTTCAATGCAAACAGTGTGCCCATAACTTATAACAATGAGCTACAACATAAAGACATATAAATAACTAACAAAATATTTTTGGTATCTAAAAGCAAGGTTGTTACTTCTTATGGTCTACTATAATCAGAAGACAATTTACAACTTACCTTCAGCAGAGGAACTGGGGGTCTGTCTTCACCAGGCTGAGGATGCCACTCAAGAAGCACCTCCTTTCTGTCAACTGCTTCACGAATATATGGGTACATATTCATTGCAGTTCTTGAATGAAAATCTCCACCAGCTTCAAAGGCTTCCAACATGCTTTTACAATTAGCAAGATGTGCAAGAATCCTAAGTTCCAACTGCAACAACATATAACTCTATCAACAGAATGAAATTTCCTGCAACTTCAATTAGATAAGAAAATAGCTAACCTGTCCATAATCAGCAACTATAAGAGAATTCCCTGGAGCAGCTACAAATGCTTGACGGATTTTGTACCGGTCTTTTTCCAAAGCAGGTTGGTTCTAGTTTATGAATTATATATGTTATAGATTATATCCATAAATTAAAAATCCAATGATTTATCTACTGTATGCAATACCCATATTTGAATTTCAAAGTTCAAATTAAAAATCAATTAGATTCACAATGAGTGTAAATGGTTAATGTGCATGTAAAATAAGTTTAATGAGTTGCCTTTTCTTTTTCAATAATATTTTCAGTGTATAAACCATTCATGTATCTTCACCTGACAGTTTAAACTTTGAAGATGAATCATGACATGGTATTAGGGCCTCAATGACCACGTGGTCTAGAGTTGGATCCCTGGCACTCCCATTCTTCAAACAAAAATGTTGAGTTTCAGCATAAGTAGGCTTGTGCATTTTTCACACTTCAAGCCCAAATGGCACTTGTGTAGGGGGCACGTGTGTTACATTTATATATTTTCATTAAATAGGTTAAGCTTTTGGAATAATTTATTATAACATAATACAGAAAAAATAAAAAAGATAATGTACAGTCTGCAGGGAAGATAAAAGAATTTTTACTAACTAAACTTAGAAAAACGGAAAAGTTTTTGGCACATGTTTTTATCTAAAACAATAGGCTTAAAATAACATTTTATTTCCTATCACTACTAGTAATGGATCGCAGTCTGGATTTTTAGTCGTTTATCAATAATGAGTTGTTTTATTACTACACTAAGAATTTAGCATTGTCAAGAACCAACTGTTTTACAAGCTTTAAACTATTAGACGAGGATTTCCAACTGTTCTATAAGCTTAAACTAATAGGTGAGGATTATATTTAACTTGGCTTGTCATATTAAGCCCTTTGAGCTTGAAGCACGGACAATGCACAGGTCAATCATGTACCTTGTGCTAAAAAATACACATTGTTTTAAGAAGAATGGAACCAACAATAATCAAACTCCTAACTACTTCGTCATAGAGGCTTGATATCATATCAAGAACCAACTCTCCTAAATGCACAAGTTATTAAGTGAAGCCACATAAATGGCTTTATATCTTACAAACATAAAAAGATAGAATTATACCATCATCAATAAATATATATACAGATGAAGGATTGAAAAAAATTCAAGTAAACCAACAGCTAATAAGTCTTGAAAGTTAGAAGAACCTGGAGATTTGGCCTTCTTGCTGACAAGCGTCCAGTCTCTGTGTTGATATTTATGGAACAATGAATGCGATGATCCTCTCCTGATATATTATGCCCCTGCCATTGAGAACAGATTAAATTGACAGAGTATACATACATAAACTGATAGGACTAAGAATGTCGGCTTAGACATTGACAGTAAGTCCAAGGTTTGGAGGGTATATGAACGGAGAAAAAAGGGTGTGAAGAGAAGTGCTGAGGTGACAAAATATGTAACAGAATCAGTTAAGGAGTGACACGGGTAGGGAGAATATAAGGCAGAAAAATAGGAGGTACGGGGTTTTTCTTTTGGGAAGGGGTAAAATTCTGTTATGGAGAGTAGCACACACAAACAAAAACTAGCCTACTGCTCATATTGCACTATCAACACTATTGATGCCAATCACACTGGGTAAGCAAAGTTTATAGGGTAATATGAAAATTAATAAACACAACCAGACAAGGGGGATATTCAAAATAACAAATTTAAAAAGGAATGATTACCTGAAGGGGAAGGATGAAGTTAGAGATCAAAGAATCGATTGAACAGACTTCACATAAAGCAGCAATGGCATGACACGCTTCTCTCCCTTCTTCCTCTGTTGGAAAACAAGAAAAAGCTGTTCCGTATGCAGATTTATCTATTTCTGCAGGTAAAACTTCGCTTTCAGAAAGATTTCCATCTTCATCATCAAGATCCCCATTACAGCAAGCCTCATTAAAGTCATATTCAGCAGAAACTTGGCCAGCCAGGGCTTTTAAAGCGTCACCACTAACTGAGGGCCAACCACTTGGTGTGTACATCTCAACATTCAGGTTGTATCCAATGCTATTCAACTTAATATCACGAAATTTTGTGGGAGCCTTCTTGCCTTCTGCAATCACTTTATCAACATTGGGAATTTTGAAAATTCGCTCAGTTGGAATTGCCTCGTCATGGTTTCTTCTGTAGTGAATAATATAGCAAAAGAAAATGAAAGCTTTACTTTCATCTATATACTTCAACAACTTCATCAAAATCGGTAGAGAAAAATGTTTCATGTATGGAATCGTAACTTTATCCCCCTTAAGGAGCTCAGCTAGAACATACAAAAATATCAATGAAAGGGAGAAAATCATGGATACATTGTACTAAGGACTTTCATATATATAAAGAGAATAGATCCTTAACTCTGGTGGACAAAATTCCTCCATCCCTCAAGTTGAATGTGCTAAACAGATCAAGGTCAGCCACATTATGATTGACACTAAATAAAAATATCTTATTCTTTAAAATGAAAAACCTAAAAAAATTCTGACTGCTGATATTAGACTGAGCAAAATAGTATTGATAAAAGTATCTTGAAATTTCAGTCAAACAGTAAAACTCAGACTAAAGAACTAATTTTTTCCTATGGAATACTTTATAGTGACGAAGAGAATACAACAAAATGATATGGCCATCACAGTTCCAGAATGATGACAATTATAAATTTAAATCAGATTTTACAGGTATATTGTTTCATGAGAAGACGAATATCATACAGATTTTATACCCCAAACCAAAAATAAAGAAGCTAGTTGACACGGTACATAAAATAAAGTTATTAAAATAAAACAAACAAGTGCCTCAGTATAATACCACAAAGGTCTTTAAATCCAAAAATTCAACCTACCATATATAAGCAGTTAATAATGCCACAAGACTTCATATAACAGCCAAACTTTTTTTAAGAGAAAAAGGTTGCTTGATAAACAATATTGATGTCAACATAATGAATATCTCTATTATTTTTACAGAGCATATTTCAGTATAGTTCAGATTGCATGATATCATTGACCAAAGAAAAGATCAAATATCAATTACGAATTCAAAATTATCAATTTATTAAGGTAGAATCATGCTCCATGCACAAGATTTAAATAATGTGCACCTGTTCAAGGCACCACCAAATAGCAGTACCCGCAATTGTGCATCACTTCCGACATTCATATACTTGGCATCAGGACAATATCTAGATGCCCATTTTCGGAATCTATTAACAGCTACCTCTTGCTCTGCTTTGGCAACGTTTTCTATGTCTTTAAGATATAAACGATCAACTAGCATTCCCTTAGATTCCATTTTCACTAGAAGCTCACCAAATGGCTGCAAATATTCCTGGTAGAAATCATACATGTTTTTGTGTAAAACAGGTACTCCATCAAGATTCCAAGGCATATCTGAAAGATGACTCTTGAGGCTCTCATAAAGCTTTAGCGTGCTTCTAGCATCTAAGACAGAGTAACATATCCAAGGTATTCGCTTATCTCTTTGCAGCACATCAACAGGAGCAATGGTAGTCATTTTACCCTCAGATCCATCTATCCTCACTTTTTTCTGGCCAAATATAGTTGTCATGGACACCTTACCAATCAAATCCTTTTCATGGCCCAGCTTAGCCCTAGACATTACCTCTTTGTCACCTGTGAGTCCTTCAAGAGAATAACCACCAACCCAACGCCTGGATGAATCCCATAGCCGTGCCATATGCATTGTATCAGCATGAAATCCAGAAACCTTAAATCCATAGTTTTGTATAACATGACAGTCAAAGCTATAGTTATGCCAGACCTACAGAATGCACCAGTGACTTTGTTATTTCAAAAATTATTTTGATTCCCATGTCATAAACCTAGAAGTAATATGAAGCCGATATGAGTTTACGAAGCTAGAATTATGCAATTGGATAAGCTTTTTAAAAATAATTTAAACGAAATATTTTTTTAAAGTTTTTCTAGAAGCTACTACTTTTAGTTTCAGAGAAAATTTCAGCTGTTTTTTTAAATAGCATAAGAATAAATTATTTTTGAAAGTAAAATGTCTTTACTTTTTCATTGAATAGAATTAATTCTAGGTTTTGACCTAGCAAACTTTTTAAAAAATACCTGCATTTACATTTCAAAATGATTCTACCCTACTATTCAAACAACATCAATTCTTCTAAAATCAATTTTAGTAAAATTTAAAGCATAAAAAGGGTCAGAAGTAAGAGAAGGTTACCTTTTTGATGGATGAATCTTGAAAAAATTCAGCAAACTTATTTAAGATCTCTTTGCCTCCACCATCAAGAACATCTACCCAAATACATGACTTTCCACCTCCAAAATCAGCTTCTGGACCCGAATAAATACTGAAGCATATTATTTCCCCATGATCTACAGGTGTTTCTTGTTTGACATCTATCTTGGCCACCTTTGACGACATTAAAAGTTGGTATATTACATTTCAACATTTATGAAATATCCACGAGATTCATACTGATACAACAGCTACTACTATGCACTCAATTGAAGAAATGGCTTAATAATATAATATATCCCTTCAATCTGTATGATTTAAAAAGGACAAATTCACCGAACTTGTATTCAAAGTATGCAAACAGAGTATTCTCGTATTAGGAAAAAAAAGAATCTAGATATCTACACTGTTGCAATCGAGGAACAACCATAATACATGCTAAAACAGTCAAGATTTGTACCTCAGTATCACATGCATGAATAAGATGTCTGTAATTTACTGTAAGCATCTTTGCAACTTCCTCTGCAAGAGAAATATTATTAACAACCAATATGTCGTCATAGATACTACAAAGCCTGCGTTGAAGTTTTGCTTGTTCAAAACTACGTGCCTTTTTAACAGATGTTGCATTAGTTGCATCCTTTGCAGTTGTATCCAAATTGCAATTGTCATTAACTCTATCAACTTTCTCCTTACAGATCTCTGATGGAGGTACCTTTAACTGGGTGTCCACTCTTTTGGTGTCTGTCAACTCTTTTGAGTTGTTTAATTTAGAATGTTTAACAGAAGGTAAGGCATGTCCATCAAGATCCTGTTGAACATGAGCGTGCTCTGTATTCCTAGAAACAGTCTGTTCCTGACTAGTGGATGTAACAGCATTAGATGCAACCCTGCACTTATTCTGTGCGTGTATTTCCTTTTTACTTCTACTTAATTTATCACGTTCCTCAACCCAATATTGCATAGCAGGGGTTGTGGGAAATCGAGTTAAACCCATAATCTTAACTTGACTATTAGAGGAATGTAAAGAACCCAACTCTTCTTCACATCTCCTTTCCTCCAACATGCCATATGACATGTCCGAAAATCTCTTAACTGCAATATGTACTGGAGATTTATGGCTATACTCCACTTCCTTACGTTTATTCAACCCAAAAGGTGTTCTCTTTAGACAAGATGAACCTTTTCTGAAAGACAATGCACTATGTTGAAGGATGTTGTTGGCAGTCAGGATTGATTGGATTTTTCTTCTGCAGGTTGTATCATGCAAAATTAAAAGAAAAAAATAGAAAGGTACCAATCAACCGAATGTAATAGCATATTTAACTTTTCAGTTTAGCATGAAGAAGATACAGTAAAAGAACAATGAAGAAAGAAAAAAAACTCCCATACATATTTTGACTTTTGAAATGTCACAAATAATATTAAAAAATTCCATTATCCAGTATATCATATTTGCCAACATACTCCACTTTACATGTAGTTAATCCCAGGATAATATGCAGTTACCAGCTTTACATATTTAACCTATAATTGTTTGTAGCTACTTACTCATAGTATAGAAATACTTTTATGTGTGGTAGCGTAACCATTATGGAGTTCATCAACAGTATCAAACGAAGGAGGTACAAGAACCTTTACACTATGTAAGCCAACAATTAACACAAACAATTTCAGCTTACTCTTTGTTTGATCAATAATGCAAGATATTGAATTCCAAATACAAAAATGTGCAGAAAAGAAGACAATAGGAATACTATAGAACCTTAATATCATTTACATACCCCCTTCATGAGAAAGAGATTACCCTTCACTTTTTAGTAACTGCCATTCAATGATGAATTTTTTTATTTTAATTTTAACTTTTTAATCACGAGTCCATAGTTTAGCAACTAAATTTTGAAAAATTTTATGAACATAAATCTCAAGACACAAGCAACCTTGGGTGAAATTTACAAGGTGACGCCCCTTTTCTGGTGTGCAGTCCAACAATCTGCATAAACCCTATGAGTTTTCTATTTTACTTATAGTTTTGCTTAAATCTATATTCCCTTTAAAGTGAAAACCCTGTTCAAGCCCTGGCAATACCAGAACCATCCATAAACTAAACATTCACAATTACAAAACCACAATGTATAACCTTAAGAGAAAACCCCTCAACAGATCATGACCAAAGTGCTTCAAAGACCATCTTCTGAACACACACAGACACTCAAATACACTCCACAAAACCCTTTCACAATCAAATCAAACTGCTCCTACACCTTTACTCAATACCTCCCTAACCCCTCTCATCACTTCAGAAACACCAGGAGAAATTATAGACTCCACAAAACGCCAGAAACAAGAAACAAGACCAGAACAAACACTTCAAACTTAATCCTCTGAAACGCACTATTTCCTATATCAAAAGTTCAAAACACAAAGAAAAACCAAAACCATCAAAACACAAGGCAGTTCAGCTGAACAGTACTCCCCAACAGCAAAGCAAATTCTCCAAGCCATCTAACAAAGCAACCAAAACAACAAACCAAACTGCGCACACACCAACAACAAAACAACTTAACACCACCACAAAGGTACTTCCACAATTCCTGGACAAAGGCAAGGTGAAAGCAACATCCAACGGAGAAAAGATGAAAACTTTGAAGGAAAAACAACCTGGGGTGTAGTGATTGAGAGGGAGCCAAGCGGGAGAATGAAGAGAGCGCAGCCCGGAAGTGGCGGGAACAAGAGGGGCAGTATAAAGGGGTGGCCTGAGAAGAGACCCCCATGGTGGCAATCACACCCAAAAGCTTCCCCAGCTTTGAGCCTTTGTGTTGGGGCGGTGGCAAGAAGGTAAATAAGAGTCTCAGGGCCTTAGTTGAGTTGGAAGCACACAAATGAGTGTGTGAGTGAAAAGTTTATAGGAGGAAAGAGGGGGAAAGAGAGAGGCCATAAACCCTGAAGCTTTGAAAAATTCATGCAAGTGCAAAACAGAGAATGAAGGGAACAAGAAAAAAATAAAAAATTAAAGAAAAATAACGTAGGAAAGGGTAAAAGTCTCTTATGTTGTTTTTTTGTTATAGACAATTAATTAACGTTGGGTTTGGGTTTGGGTTGGGTTAGGTTATGATAGTGCTTTCTCAGTACTAAATATTTTGTCTGATTCCTTAGATTTATTGATTATTTTATGAATCACTCTCTTAATGGAAAATTAGGGATTAATGTTTACAACAAAATTTTGTTAAAGTAATTAATTTTCAAATATTTTCATATATATTTGAATCTGAAATAATATACTTCTTTCAGTCTTAAATCTAAATAATATATACACGTTTATCTTTAATTGATTTCATTTCAAATAAAAAATATTCTTTGATATGTTTATTTTATTTTATTTTCATTATCAAGTTAAATAATAATATACTTACTCGTCTTCAATGGAATCGTAATATAAATAAATATTATTAATAAATCAATTTGATTATTTTTATAATATTTTAATAAAATATTTGTTTATAACAACATAAACATTAATATTTTCATATATTACTATAAAAAATAAGGTTAAATTTATATAAAAATATCTCTATCCAAATTTAACTCATAGTCGTTTCGTTATTATAATTCGTTTATAAAATGTTTTTATTTAATTATTGAATTGTAAGTATATGTTTATTAGATTGTTTTTTATTTTTCATCGAAATTAATATTAGTCTTCGTTATTATCAATACTTTAATTTAAATAAATTGGAAAATTGATCTCATTAATAAAATGATATAAAAATGTTTTAATAAAATAATATATAATTAATAAGATTAAATTATATTAATTATTTTTCTTAATTAACACAATTTATTGATTTTTATATTGAAGGTAGAATATTTATTACTGTACTTGAATTTGAGCATTCACCTCTATTGATAATCGAGTCTTGAATAAAATATATAAACGTATTTTATTAGGTCATGAGTGATATTTTTTTTATTAATGTGTTAGGGTTAGAGTTAATAAAAGTTTAACCTATTATAAATAAATATTTGTAATAATATAAAAATATATTTTTATAATATTATTGTTTTTTATCTTAAAATATGAAAAATTATAATATTATTCTTTATTTATTTTCATCTCTTATTTATTTATTTTAATGGAATATTTTTAATTTTTATTTACTTTTTTATTCTTTTCTTTAGTAAGTAATAATATTAGAATTATGAAATAAAAATAATAATTTAAAAAAATATTTTTTCATGAAAGAAGAAATGACTGTGAAAAGTTACACAAATATATTTTTTTTCATAAATACTTATAAATATTATATCTTTATCTTATTTCCTACTTTTAAATATTTTAAAATATTTATTGAAAGCAAAATTATTTTATTTTATTACATTTAGTACTAGAAAAGAATGAAATATATTATAATCATTTATAAAATCAAAGTTATCTTTTATCCAGAAATTTGTGAGAAGTAACTCGAGAAGTTTGTTATTTTTTCTTATAATGAGAAGTTAAAGTTTGTTTCTTCATTTCTCTTATAATGAAAAGTTTGTTTTAATTTAAAATAAGTGTTTTATATATAATCAATTAAAAAAAATACTTACTTAAGAAATGAATAAATAAGATTTGCTTATTAAAATAAACAGAAAACTATTTATTTTTAAAATAAACACATACAAAGAGTAAAAATATGTTTAATTTATTTTTAAAAAATTATCTTAAAATAAATACTAACAAAATTTTCCTATACTTATTAAATTAGTTTGCGCCCTTTTATCATGATTTAAGATGCATATTAGCATAACCAAAATATGATATTTAATTAATTAAATTATTTTTATTTTAAACATAATTAGAAATATTTTAAACATTATATAATATTAATGAAAAAAATAATACAATATAGTAATTAAAATAATTTATTTATTACTACAGACTTGAACAATGTGAGTGAGTGTACATATCCAACTCTATATATGATTAGTTTTAGGATTTAAATATTTATTTGGAATTCCAATTAGAAATTATAAAGTTAAACTTGTGTGCTTATTTTATATATTTACTTGGTTGTTAAACCTTTCTTTTAAATTTTTATTTTATTTAAATCATGTTGATTTTTTCTTTCATTTAATTTTTTTAAAAAAGAAAAAAACTTTTCCTCTTTAATAGAAGTAAAGCCAAATACATTTTATGAAAAAAATATAAAAGATAAGTAATTTAATTTGGATACACAATCAAAGTAAGTTTAGATAATAGTAATTATATAAAATTTTATAGTAAGAATATATTATAAATCATTTTAAACATGAATGCTAAAATAAGTTTTATAAAAATTAATAATCTATCATACTATACAAGATTTTTTAAATATTATTACATTCTAATTAACTTTATTTAATTTTTATAAAAATGAAAATAACTTTTTAAAATAAAAAAATTAAGTGAAGGATAATTTACTAAGAGAAAAATAGTTTATTTTTTCTTTTACATATTATCTTACTTTTAAATTGATCATCCTTCTCTTATATCTCTTTTCCCATTATATTTTTGGTAAATTACTTTTAAATATAAATTATAAAACAATTTCTTTACTTTTTAGTATTAAATTTAAACAATGTTCTTAAAGAAATGTGCAATAATTCATTTTTAATTTCGAATATTACATGTGTTTTTTTTATTGAAATCTCTTGTAATGTTCCAAAATCAATTTTTTCACCAATTAGAACAAACTGATGAAACATTGATAAGTGTAGGTATTGAAATTACATTAGGGCATGCATGGTTGCAATCATTTGATCACATGAAGAAATTTTACCTTCTAATAACATAAGAAAATGAAGGTTATCAACCACTATTGGTTTATATAATTTTTTTTATCATTCTCTTTTCATCTTCATTTTTATCATTATCATCTTCAGTTTTATCGCTATCCTCATTGTCATCTTCATTCTCTTCACTATTGTTAGAATCGTTGTGTTCACTGTTATATCCTTCTTGAGGAGAAGAAATTTCTTTTGTATGTTGCAGGTCATCCACTTCCAGTTTCTTTCTTGCTAAAAATTCAATGGCTGTAACAACATCACTCATCAAAGGTCGAGTATCAGCATCCTCTTGCAGACACATTGTTGCCACTGCTAAAGCTTGGTACAGACTCTTTATGGGGTAGTTTCCCTCTAGCAATGGATCAGCCATTTGTGTAAATTTCCTCTTATCAGTTAGAAGTGGTTGTGCCTGAAAAGAAGTAAAAACACTAATTATTTCATGCTAATTTTAAGAAATTTTTTCATCCATTCCTATAGTTAGTCAATGAAAATTGTTGGATTGAGAGCACATAACTCATCTTTTAGGCTAATCAAATTTTCTAATCTACATTCATGTTAATTTATGTAAAAAATATTAAAGATTCTGAGTAACGATCCGTTAACAATTTTCATAGGAATCATAATCTATTAACAGGTAGCTTAATGGCCGAATTTAGACCTAACAATCTTGTTAATGGCCAAATCTAGACCTAACAATCTTGTTAATTAGACTCTGATACTATGTAAAAAGTAATTATAGATCTAACTCACTCTCAAAACCGGTTCAGAAGATGAGATTTACACCTCACTTGTATACTATAATTCGATCTATTTTTAGTCAATTTGAAATTTTCCAAAAAAAAATACATCACTTTTGATAAAGAAAATTAAATATGTATTAATATTGTTGAAAACTATAATCAACAGTTCAAAATATTTTGAAAAGAAAACATATTTTATCCAAACATTTTTTTATCTAGAGAAATGCTATTAACTTTGGTACATAAGAAAGGTTAGAAGACATACCCAAATAACTAAATTTTGCTCTTCTTCTGCTCTTGAATATTCAATTACTCTTCTTCCTGTGATCATTTCCAGAAACACTACTCCATAGCTATACACATCTGATTTTGTAGTCAATTGCCCTGTTGATGCATACTCAGGAGCACAATATCCATATGTTCCCATGATTCTGGTGGACACATGTGTTTTATCTCCTGTTGGACCAAGCTTTGCTAGTCCAAAATCAGAGAGCTTTGGATTGAAGTCTTCATCTAGCAATATGTTTGATGCTTTGAAATCACGGTATATCACTGGAGGGTCTGCTTGGTCATGCAAATATTCAAGTCCTTTTGCTGCACCTTCTGCAATTTTCATTCTAGTATTCCAGTCCAAAGGCTTTGCTTCATCACTTAAGTCTGAAAACCAGTTTGTTGTTGATCAGAAACATTTAGATTCTTGTTTAACAATATGAAATGGGGTAAACAGTTTTTTCTTTAATTTTTTCATTTTCAATATTTCTAGTATCTCTAGAAAAATGCTAAGAACAGTTGAACTTTATCAAAAAGTACATAATTTCATGGGTTGTGTAATCTATTTAATGAATCCATGTCATGATTTGAAAGATTGATGATAACATTTATGCTCATATAGTCATATTGTGCCAACTTTGTGTAAGGAGCACATATACTAACCAAGTAAGTGATCTTCTAAAGAACCATTGGCCATATATTCATATACCAGAATTCTATGTTCACCTTCAGCACAATACCCTATCAAGTTGACAAGGTTAGGGTGGTGCAAAAGACTCAAAATCAAAACCTCTACAAGAAATTCCCTGTTTCCTTGAAATCCATTCCTGTCAAGTTGCTTCACAGCAACATCCTGCATAATAAAAAAGAAGACTTAGAAGGTTAGTCACAATTTGGATAAGATTCTTCCTTTTAACACAATATTTCAAAGAGAAGTCAAATTAATTAATACTTGATTTGTGCTTTTAAGGTGTCCTTTGTATACCCTCCCAAAGCCTCCTTCACCAACAATGTTTGCAGGGTTAAAGTTCTCAGTTGCAGCACATAGCTCACGATAAGGAATGTTCCTAGTTGTAATGTTACATTTCCCAAGCTTTGCTATCTCATCTGTTATGAACTTTTTCTTGCCACTATCTGCAACACAAAATTTGTTCAAGTTTTCAGCATTGGTATTTAGCTTTTGCCAACACATTTTACACCCTCAACTTGATAATAAATGATCCAAATTCTAAATCTTGAAAAGTAAGAGACATAAATTCTTGCCTTTAGATCTTTCTAATTTCATACTGGTTGTTATGATAAGATTGATCAAGTTTACAAAACTTATGCCACTGTCATTGTTCTAACATCATATATTTCTCCATTTTATACCTCAATTTTTAAGAGAATTTGCACAGTTTAACAGATGATTATAGCAGAAACAATATTTTGCAGCATTTTGACCTATAAACCATATTATTCAATGATAAGAGAAATATAATTCAAAACCCAGATACAGAAAGAAATAGGAGACACAGTTATGAAAACTCACCTGTTCTTAAAGAGATGTTGGAAAAGGAGGCTCGAATCTTTTTTTCATGGTATTCCTTAATGTTCTTCTTCAATATCTTCCTTTTTACCCTCTTTTGTGATGGACAACAAGGAAATAAACTCATTTTCTTTCCTCACAATTTGATTTGATCAAATCCTATATATATATGAAGTTTCAAAAATTTCTTGGCTTTCAAACCCTTCTCTCACCATTCACCATGCAAATGCTACCCTATAATAATCCAATATTGCTCTAGCAATACACACAACCCCCACAAATGTCTTAAAATTCTTGTACAATTGTTCTTGATTCAAACCTTGTTTCTGCAAAATACCATGTAAGTAGGTTAGATTCAGAGAATCTTTCCTATCTCACATGGATTTTTTTGCTTCTCCATGGCCTCTGAGTTTGAAATGGATATGAAAAGTTTGTCAAATATGCCAATTCCAAAAATAACCAGAGTGAGTTATCATATTTAACTATGGCTCTTATTGGGTAATCTATCTGTTACAACAATTTAATGTAGGATTTGGTGCATGTTTTCTCTCACCTGACAGATGATGTCTCTTTTATGAATCAACTAAGCAAAAACAATAAAAAATATCATGTTATTATATTATTCAACCAAAAAAAAAAATTATATATACATTGTTTTTTTTATCTACCTCACTTATATATATATATAATAATAATAAATTTTAAGAATTTATTTAAGATAAAATAAAAAAAAATTAGTATAAAATAATTTAGTGATTTTTTTAGTTAAAAAATAAATTAATTTATGTTTGTTTACAATTAAAAATATAAATTTTAAATAATAAATTCATTTTATGAAAAATTGTTAATTTTTTCTTTTATTTTATTTTTCAACTTCTAAATGTTTTGAAAAATTGTTAAAAATGATTATTTTTGTAAAATAAGTACTTTTATGGTGAGAAAAAATAATACACACTTGATAGAATGAAAAACAATGTTATTTTTTTAATAAAGAAATCATGTAATGAAGATACAAAATTTTCAAAACATGCATTGAATAACACAAAATTTTAAAATTAATGGAATGTAGGATTGAAAGTTATATAAATACCCAAATATTTAAAATACAAACATCATAATTATTCTTATTATTCAATAAGATTGTCGAGAGTTTTTTCAAATTTAACTTTTAATCAAAAACCTTAATCATTTGAGATTAAAAATTTATACAAGATGCAGATTTAAGATTGATGTAAAGATGTTTTTTTATTGTAATTTCACCTTTGACAATCTTTAATCCCAAAATGAAATGAAGAAAAAAAATGAAATATAAAAAAAGAATTAAGAAAATTGAAAAAGTAAGAAGAATTGAGAAGTAGCTGAGAAAGTAAAATTTCTAAAAATGAAGAGATGAGAATTAAAATATTTTCCATCTTCCTTATTTTCCCTCTCTTACTTCTCACCTTTTGACTGTTCTTCAAGTAGTTCTTGGTGAAGAAGAACAATGAATTTCTTTCCTCTCTACATCTCTTATATTTTCACTGCTATTTGTCCACTTTTATTACATTCTTATATTTTTATTTCATTGGTACAGTTTCTTATTTATTTATTAATAATCTTGAACTTATATAATGTAAATATTATATAATTTATTTTATATTTAAAATAATATTTAAACTCTAGATTAATTGCGTAAGAAATACAAACCTACATAATAACTATAAGTTTGTTTTCTTTCATTTTTTATAAGCCACTTAATAAAAATAAAGTCTAATTATTTATTTGATTTTTATGATGAATTTTTTTTTTTTTTACTTTTTTGATGTTAATAAATTTAGACAATAAGAATCGAAAGAAATTATAAATAATATATATAAAATGGTTACAGAAAAAACAAAGTATAAATAAAATAAAAATAATACGTATAAAAATTAAAATTAATAATTTTTAAATATCATAATTAAAAAATAAAATCTATATGAATAATAGAAATTAAACGAGAAAAGAAGAATATTTTTTTTCCTTTAATTGTATTTGAAAAAAAGGAGAAGATGAAAAGGAATGAGAAAAATTTTCAACACAAAATTATTGTGAAGAAAGATTTTCTGTTTTTTTCTTAATAATAATAATAAATAAATAATATTAAAATAATAAATAAAATTATTAATAATATTTATTTTAAAAATAATAAATTTATTTAAAAAAAATAATTTTTTTTTATTAATGATAAATAAAATTATTTAGTTTCTTTTCATTTTTACTCGTTTCAAACCATCTTACATTTTTTTTTTCTTTTTCTTTTTTTTTTCATTTTCTACTCCGTCGTATCATCTCTTCCATTCAAACATACCTAACTAACTTCAGATGATTCTAGTCCCCCAAATACTAAAACAGTGACAAATTTGAAATATTTCAAAATCTTTTCAACTTCTCAGTTCTCACACTCTTTCTGAACCATGAAACCTTCTTCAAATATTAGTAGTGTCAACTCTTACCTCTGATCAAGTTCAGGAGAAGACAAAGTTCTAAAGAAAAGAAAGAAGCAAAATTGTTGTAAGTTCAAAGGTCTTTTCCAATAGGGTTGTTTGTTATCCATTGGTAGATTGATGTAACTCTTCCTTCTGCTTTTTCAGGTACTAACTGATCTTCATCTACAATATGGAGCCATCAGAGGACATCATTATCGAAGTAAAAGAAGAACTCATGGTTTCACCATTAACTGGTGAAAACCCAATTCGAAGAACTGCTTATTTTATCAAACCCTGCGTGGAAGACTCAGCTAATCTTCCTCATTGCATGTTCTCTTCTGGAAGAACAGCCACTGTCACTTCCAATAATGCAAAGCTGCCACTAGAAGTGAAATACAATGGATGGTTTTATCCACATCCAGAATGGAATATATGGGTCCAACAGATGCAACACAAGTATGAATACATGTGGATAACGGCTGGGATAGACCAAGCTATCAAAGCTTCTACATGTCAAATCCATAGGAGTGATGAGTTGATTCTTGAGCTTGCAAAAAGGTGGTGTTCAAAGACCAACACTTTTGTGTTTCCATGGGGAGAAGCAACTATAACGCTGGAGGACATGAAGGTTTGTTGGGGTTACTCTGTCATGGGAGCGCCTTTCTCTAGCCCTCTTGTGAGTGATGAGGAAAAGGAAGTAGAACAAGAGTTGATTAAAATGTTTAGGATGTTTTTCAAATCGAAGGGCAAAAGGGCAGACCATAGTCCATGGATGAAGTATTTCATGAGTAATGAGAGCCAAGTGGAGCATGAGGCATTCTTGTCTTTGTGGTTGTCGAGGTTTGTTTTCCCTGGTAGATCACATAAAACCATTTTGAAAAGTGTTTTTCCTATTGCGATACGTTTAGCAAGAGGGACTAAACTAGCTCTTGCACCTTCTGTCTTAGCCAGCATTTACAGGGATTTGAGTTTGCTGAATAACAAAATCAGAATTGTCACAACAGTGGAGTTGGAAGTTATACTGTGGGCTCCTTTTCAGTTGGTCCAAGTTTGGGCACTGGAGAGATTTCCAGCGCTGCAGCCGTGTCATCATGTACTTGAGCAGGGCAAACTCTTGATGGCTAAATGGCACAAAGAGAAAATGATTAAACATAAGAACTTGAAATTGATTTTGGACTCTTCGAGAACTGGAAATGGCTTTATTTGGCGCCCATACGAGAATTCTCCTCCTCTTCAGCTCTACAATAAAAATGACAGGTGGCTATGCAAAAATCCCAATTTTCATGATGAATTAGAATTCTTTGGTCGCTGCTTAAGGGTCACGGAGTTGGTGGGTATGGATTGTATAGAACAGTACTGCCCAAATCGCGTTGCTATGCAATTTGGGATGGATCAAGACATTCCTGGTACGCTAGCACCTTACAAAGAGAATCCTTGGATATGCTATAGTCAGCCAGTAAGAGATATAAATTTGTACGATGCATTATGTGGCTGCCATCAGCCAAATGTTACTTCTAGGTACTATCGTTGGTGGAAGCAATCAAATCCAAGTAAGGACGGAAGCAAGCATTATGATTATGTTCTAAGTAGCACTGAACATGTGTTCCCAGTATCATTATATGTGGAGAAAGAGAACAGCGGATCCTATGGCCCACCACCTGGTTTTACTTCCAAGACTAAGAAAGAACAAGAAGAGGATTTGATGAAATGGGAAAGTTTTCAGTCATTGTGTTATCCAGTTCTTCAAGTGAAGGTACATGTTTTGGTGATGAAGAAGTTGAAAAAGGCCAGGTTTTGTGTAGTCCTCTATCTGTTGTTTCTCCATCATCAAGTTTTAAAAAAGCAAGAAGTCTCAAGGACGACAAGAATGGAGTCAAAATGAAGAATTTATTTTGTGATAGATATGGTGTTAGTGACATGGAAAGGAAAGATGCAAGTCCTTATATAGAAGAAATAGCTTCTAATCTTGAAAGCCGGATTGGGAAGCTCGAAAGAGAGGTTGCCAAGATTAAAGCAGCAAAATTAGGTCATAAAGTTCAAAATATTGGAGTCAAAGCAGGGCCATAGTGTCCCCTTTTGTAAATGTAGACCAAGAATCCTTTTTTGCCATTACAGAACATAGTTCCTAAAGTTAAATAGTAGAATAGAATGTGTAGATTTCTAACTTACATCGCTGCGTATTTTATGTGATGGTCCCTTTTTTGGTACAAACTGTGGTAGTTGCCTTTACTTGTTTTTTAAGCAATGGTTATATGGAACTGAGACATTTGAATTTATATCAATTCATTGATATTTCTCTTGATTGAAGTAACAATATACTTTGAAACTTGCATTTCATCTTCTTATTCAGAATCAAATTCAAATTACGTGCAGACTTGTATGGTATTGGTTTAAAAAATAGCTAAGTAAATTACTAAGTTTGTGTTTGGTTCTGCTTTTATACTGCACATTCATTGGTAAATTCAAATCCATTTCCAGCTCAAGTTGTTCTAAGTTTCTAAGCCTCAGGATCAACAGGGATTATCTATGTTACAATTTATACAAACTGTAAATTTAAGTAGGCAGAATGTTTTCATTTTATATACTTCTAAACTCAGTATTTAAAAAGAAAAAAATACTTCTAAATGTGCATTGTATGTTATAGTTAGTTGTAATTAGTTGTATGAGCCACTTTATATAGTAGTACTATATAGGAAAAGAACACAGCTTTTATGTGCATGAATTTCTCTCTTACGCATTTCTTCTCTTCGTGATAAATTTTAGAACTCCCTTATCAGTTCCACATCATTGCAAGGTTCTTCGGGAGTATCTAAAACCAAGTTTCGTCATATCATATGCACTGAGTGAAATAGTTGCAGGTGACAACTATATAGTATTTATTTTATCGAACACAATCAGGTCAAGGGTGTGAATGATGTGCCATGGAGACTAACCTTTGGCTGAAAAGGTTTTGGTCATTGAATTCTTTGAAGCTGCCATTCAATGCAAGATTTCTTCACATTTTGTGTATTTGGTGCGTATCATTGTAAACTCTATATAAAGTTCCATTATTAGCTTTGGGATTTCATAACATGATTTATACTCTTGTTTTTTGTCTTTGCGTGAAATGGTTCTTGTACCTTTTTAATAGATTGGAAGGTTGGTTCTGGTGAACTTTGGGAAGGGCTTTTAGACTCAAATCTTGAAATGCCATCTGCATTCCTCAAATGAACAACAAGTACTTTGATTTGGTCGCAGTCACATATCTATATGTGACTTGCTTTAAAATGGTAAAGATTTATTGAACAAATCCTACTTTCATTTTGTTCTTTCCTTTATTATAAACTACATATTAGGATTTAGATTGATACACTATCATACATGGCTTTAGAGAAAGCAAAGATCAAAATTCTAACAACATGATTTGGTACATTCCCCTTAGGCATTGAAGGAAAAAGAGGTAGGATGGTTTGGATGAATTTTCAACAACAGATTGAGTTGTTCGCAGAAGTTGATGACTTGATAGGTCAATTCCATGATTGAAACAGAAAAGAAGTATGTACCTGCTCAGGAATAATTCAACTCTTCACTCTTGTTCAATCCAGTATATGTTTGGCAAGGATACCTGAACAAAACATTGACACTCAAGTCAGATATCAGATTAATGAGGTAAGAATGTAAAAGATATATGTCAACAATGTATTTATCTCGAGAATCTAATCCTTTATATACATATTCTGATGGGCCACGGGGTCCATGAGAGATCAAAAGTATTTTATTTTTAAAAATGATTTAATACAACAATTTTTTAAAACTATTTGGTTTGAATTGATTTTTCTCCATTTTCCCTATTTTTACATTTTTTTTAATTAGAGGTGAGATTGAGTATGATTGGATTGAATTGAATTTATATAACTGTATAGAACTGACCCAAAAATTTACTTGAATTATATATCAGTGTGTTAACCTTAGAATAGAAGAAATATAAAACTTAAATTAAACTATATTTACTAATGGATATTTTAAAATTATAAATTTTCTATAAATACAATATCATATTATATAAAATGTGTTTTATTAAACAACTTTTTTTTAGAATACAATTGTTAAAGAAAAATTAAGATAATCTTAAAAGTACACCGATCTAAATAATCTAAAATACTATCCCATCTCGTTCTACAAATATATTAAATATGTTTTCAAACCCAAATCTGTTCCAATCCAATTCGGACATGTTGGGCTAGCAGGTTAGGCGGAAATTAATTTCTCTTAAAATTATCTTGCCTTTGAAACATTTCACTAAAATCAGAAATCTGTCATTTGGGAATTCCATTCTCACACAACGCACTTATTGTGACTGATAGGTAGTAGTGTAGTGTAATTCCCTTAAGGAACAGAAGTTTGAGAACATGAATACTGCTTGAATCTGGTACACTACGTGGGAGTATTTATCATGTTGGATTCAGATACTGACAGACATTACACATTAACATCAATATGTGAAAGTGGAGATGATTTTGGTCAAGAATGGGTTGACACACCAAAGCTTCTGTTGTTCATCATCTATTCATCAGGTGTCTGTAGGAAAGATGAGTTTTGCACCTCCTCATTTCTAACTTTGACATTAGCATGATAATGTCTCATTCAAGTCTAGGACCAAAAGTTAATCTGATAAAACATAAATTTACATAGTTTATAGTCAGTGTCTTAGACCTTAGCAACTTAGAAAGTGTAAAGCTTTACACTATTAACATGTGTTGGGGCAGAAGATGAAAGAAACTGACCTTCTAGTTTGAGATTCTGAATGCATTTAACAATGTCTGAGTTAAGAATTGATTGTACCGCTTTATGTTCTATTTGAGAAGGAGAAAAAGCAGCATACATATTAAGTCCACCTGTGACATACATATTATCAAAACATAATGCATATTCTGCAATATGATACATAGCATGTAGACAAAGGAGCAAAAGGCTTCCTTGTTTAATTTAATTATTTCCTCATCCTAAGCCACTTAAGAAGGATTCACCATTTTAACTAAACCAGCTTAGGATCACTTAGATGTCATTATTTGGGTACACATCACTCAGTGAAAAAATTAGAAATAGTGAGTGGGAGAGTCTCCACAAGATCATTTAACTATTGTAAAATTCAAATTAGGACTTCACAAATAATATAATTGATCTAGAACCATCATCTAACATTAGAGATGAAAAGTAGAAGTCATGATTTAAGTTCAAGTCATTCAAGATACACAAAGAAATAGAGGTCAAATTTTTGGTGATATATCAAATTTCCTCAAATTGATTTTTATGCATGGAAGCAAATTTGTAGATGTGCACTACTGAGAGGGACAATCAACTTACACTCTTTTAAGGCAATATAAGCAATCTTTGCTACATCCTCTTCTGCCTCTTTCTTGGATCTACATCCCTTTCCATGAAATTCCACTTTCTCTATTTCCAAGGTAGAGAAGAAAGTTGGCATATGGAGAGAACCAGCCTGCATAGTTTTATATGTTGGTTTGTGAAAGCCTTCTCTCTCAGTTAAATTCATTAATGATGTCTTGAATGAATCAGAGTCACCCTGAATAAGAGGATACAAATCCATATTCAATTGTAACAATTTTTAATGAAGATAGAATGCGCAAAAATACAAGTGAACACATGAATAGATTTGACTTTGAATGCAGTTGATCTCCTATTACTGATAAATCAGGCTATCATCATCAAAACTCTAAATTTCTTCCATAAATAAACTTTTATTCATACTGAATAATAAGTAAACATATTCAAATATTATATATAATATAGAGATCGAACAACGATTCTTAAACTGATTTTCTTTTTCTTATATAAAGACATTATACGAATGATAAGAAAAAAATAAAAACCTACTTAGACTTTCTATATTTTTTCTTGGAAAACATCAGTTAACTAAGTATAAAACATATCCACTATTAATAAATTTTGGCTTATACAAAAAAGTGTAAAATATTAGGAATTGGAATGCCAATTTAACCAATGCTAAATTATTACTGTCATATTACTTAGGTTTGTAACAAGTGTTTCTTATTCATTGTAAGTTTTAAAATTGTAGTTCCACAGTAAATACTTATGATCAAATAGAATTTCCCTTTTGGTAATTGAACACTATAAATCTCTGGATTTTTTTTTCTCTAACATTCTACCCCTAGCTATCAATTTGATAACGATAAAGTATGTAAAATGTTAATAAGTAACAATGTTAGAAATTACAAGGATACTTGCATTCTCAAAGATGTCAGGTGACAATGACATTAATTCTGAAGCTTGCTTTTTCTCTCTTGTAGTGTTAGAAAATGAAGGGCTTTCAATATTCTCATTAACTAGCACTGTAGCCATGAAGTCATTGGCAGGAGGCAGGTCCTCAGTTTTACCTGCAAACCCAGTTGGATTAAGATTGTTCATTCTAGCATTGTTCTGCAGCTGGTTTTTGTGAATACCGTTCATATCTAGAGAATTTAGTTGATTGTTGTTAGATGTTGAAATCTAAAAGGAAAATGGTCACTTGCAACAACCATAACAGAATTATCACAGAGCTGCCAACACAGTAGGGAATAAAATGAAACTTATGTCAACAAACAAATTTTAAAGATTCCTCCAGAACACAATGAACGTGAGTAATGGTGTTAGAATAAGTTCATTAGTAGTTTCTTTGAATATATATAGAAACTATTGTCATAGTTATGGCTCTGAAAGTCAGGGAAATAAATTTTTTGTTCATTGAGTAACAATAACCTTTGACATACCAGACTTTAAGAAAAACATAAGTGATTTGCAGTAGAAATAACATATAAAAATGCATTGCATTCTTTTGATCATGGTTAAGGGAAGAAGATTCAGTAACAACTGTACTTACCGTGTTTGACATGGAAATATGAGATTTAACCAATAAAGTACAATAGGGAAATGTGAGTAGGACCACAATTTCTAAATTTAATCTGGGATGTGTTTTGTATCTTATATAGCTTTCCTAATTTACAAGGCTAGAGTTATTTCAGTCAGTTTTGATGGATATATTCTGCTTATAAGAGAAGGCAACCAGGTTTTTGGAGGGGTTGATGAGATTATATTGTCCATTAGAATTGAAGTAGAAGGAAATTAAAAGTATAAGTATTGTTTTTCTTTATCAGAACCTTTGAATTCATATACAGCAGAGCTTGCAAACTGAGTTCAAAAAGTAAGGAGAAAAACATTTTTCACCATCTATAATAACTGAAGATTGTGCTGGAATTGAACTGTCCTGAGGTACTGGGCCAATCTGCTCTATTGTATCTTCTTCAGAAGTTTGTGTTGAAGAGCCTAGACGGTCATAAAGCACAAAATTAATTGGAGAATTGTATAAAATTAGGTCAACAACTTCTACTGAACAAAGCATCGTTTCCAACCCAAAATCTCAAATAACAACTGTCAAAATAAGCTATGATTCTATATGAACACAAACACAAACAATCTAAAGAATCAAATAGACAACTCAACAGGAATTCCCTACCTCAGTACTATCATCCCCATAAATAAAAAACCAATTTTCCAAGGAAACAAATAAAACCAATAAAGGAAAAGAGGTACCAGAAGAGAAGCTGAGGAAAGCAACCATGGCAGCTTGGTTTTTAGCTTCTTTAAGGGAACTAGAGGCACTAGAAGAAGTGAAGATGACACCATTGACATAAACAGAAGCCTTAAAGCTTGGTATGTGATCTGGACCATCTTTCACTGCTGAGTACTTAGGCAAACCCCATCTTCTCTGGTGGCATAGCTCTTGTAACTTTGTCTTGTACATTTTCACCTTCACACACAACAAAAAGAAAATACTCACCAAATGATATGCACATGAGAGGAAGAACTGATGTAAATGATTAGATTAATTTTAAGTAAAATCAGTCCAGTTTAAAATCTATGCATAAAGGACTATTAAATAAAACTGAAAGAAATCCTATTAGGAATAATTTTAAAGAAAATTATTGTACAAGCAAAAAATTTACTAGTGCATTCAAATCTATTTACTCGAATCAATCTTGAACATCCACTCTAGGATCAATATATGTTTATATGCTCATACATTTTCTCTGATCAAAATTAATCTCAAACTTTAAACCATGATTATATGATAATATTATTTCTTCTCATTTTAAAGTATGATTAGATTCTCTAGGGAGAAATGCTTCCTGCATGAAGGAGAGTGGTTGTGATTGAGAAGAACTGAAGATTGTTTTTGTTGCTTCCACTCTAAACTCTATGTTCTGCTGCTTGCTGTGTAAATCATGTGGAATGTATGGTTTCTTTTTGACTTTGAATTCCAAAAAAAATTAAACAATAATATATATATATATATATAAGATTTTAATTTAATAATCAAGAGTAAAATAATATATTCAAGACCATTCAAGAATCATCAATTCATTGATACAAGTAAGAGACTAAAAAAAATTTCTTCCACAACTTTTGATTAATAAAATAAGGACTATTCTCCACTCTTCACTTATTAAAGAAATAATGTTGAACAAGTGTTGTGTGATATCTTTGCATGCTTAACTTGTACTGTCACCTTGATCAAACTTTCTATGAATCCAATATATTTTACTGAAGCAGGTATGGAAATTGAAAGTAAGAATGAAGAAGAGAGTTTGTCTACTAGAGTAAATAAATGAGGGTCTGTGACTATTTTTTTTCTTAGCATTTAATGATGATTTCATTAGTTTGATGTATATGCATTTGCATGAAATTATCAAACATGAAGAAAGTTTCCTTGTAGACTGAGATGAAAGTATGACTCATGTAATGAATATGATTCAAAAACTATTATTATTGTCTTTCATCATAATCCATATGCTTGAATAAGATAAAATTATTAGCAACAGTAAAATTTTTATCAGTGGTGGTAGTGGTACAATGAATAGAGAAACATTAATTCAGTATTTGACAATGAACAGAGAAACATTAAATCAATACTTGACAATGAACAGAGAAACATTAAATCAGTATTCTACAATGAATATAGACACATTAAATCAGTATTTCACAATGAATAGAGAAACATTGAATTTTGTTTTATCTAAAATCATAATTTAGTTTGAATTAACTTGAATAAATTCGTAATTGATTTTGATGCTGATTATGATGTTACATCAAAACTTATGATTTCTTCATGACCACAATTTTCAAATGGTCATCATCTACCATTAATTCATATATAATGATTTTTTATAAAATGGTTCTTACAAGGAAGAACCATTATAAAGCCAAACCAATCATAATAAAGACACTTTAACTCATCTACATTTAACACTAAATTCTTGTTGTTAAATTAACTTTTGTAACCAAACCATTATACATGAGTCTCCACCTACATATAGACAACTTTAAAGGAATAATGTTAAACCATAAATTTTTAAAATAAATTTAGTTTTGATGTGGATTATATGTGAAATTTATTAACACAGAAAAATTAAAAGAAAAATAATCCAGAATTTTCATGAATCTAACTCCAGATTTATTAAATATATTTTTTCCCTGCATCTTTTCTAATTCCATCTATTTTATCATTCAAATAATCATTAAGATTAATTTAAACTAATTTTATGGTTTGCTTCTTTTTAATTAAATTTAAATTAGTTATGACAAACATTATTTCTTTTGATTTTTTTTAGCCTATTTCTTCTCTTTATGTAAACCTAAACAAATGTAAAGACACATGTAAGTAATAAATTAGTAATTCTATTTTTTAAATATATTTTAATTCATATTAATAATTTAAAAGAAAATTCAATTATATTCATATTCAGAGTAGTTACGTGTCAAACTCAATATATATGAATAATAAATTTTTAGAGTTCTAAATATTCATGACTTATGACTCTCACTAATAAGTGGTTTCTTTAAATTAATTGACACAATGATTAAAGTTTAACTTTATATATTTGAAATCATTATTTTGAATATTAATAAAAATTTGTTTATCTTTATTCTTCATTATCCTTTAGACATTACGTTACATCTTGTTTCACTTTTAAATAAATTTTAAATTCAAGACGACAATGCATTTGAATGCATTTGAAGATTAGGAAAATAACCTATGATATAAAAAGACTTATGAAATATCTTGTTGTATATTTCATTAATGATATTTCATAAAAACAAAATAAATAAACCAAAATAATTATATTTTTAACTTAATAAATAAATATATAGATAGTTAAATATATTTTTTAACAATATTAAAATTTTTTTGTACTGTGTCATGACTAATTTTAGATCTTAATCAACCGATTAAAGTATTTTAATTAAAGATAATATACCATTTAAATAAATCATGATATTTTAATATCATCAAATAGTATGTAACATTATTTCTATTCTTAAAATAAGAAGCTAAATATTTATTGAAAAATTGTGTGAATGTGAATGATATAAGAAATATGAAAGCATATAATGATGTGTTGTTTTCTAATGAAAAAGTAAATGAAGAAAAGATATTTTCTTTGACTCATTTGAATACTTGTGGATCAATTATAAAGTTTCGTAATGGTTTTGGAATGATATTGAATATTGGTTATATGGAGAATGATATTGAAAGAGAACTTTGATAAGATCTATTTCGGAGAGGGAGAGGTGATGGGTTATGAAATTTGTATAGAGAGATTTAAGATTTAAAAAACTATCCATCTCTTTATTTTTTATTTTTTAGAGATCCTATATTGATTATAAATAAAATTAAATTAGTATATAAAAATAGGTATAAACTTTATTTATTAAACTGATTTTATAAAGATAAAATTAAATTTAAAGTCTTTTTTTTTATAATTTTTTATTAACTTAGGTTTAATTTTTTTGTTTTGTATTTATATTTTACTTTGTTTTGTAATTTTAATAATGCAAATAAAAATCGCAATCCGTATATTTTAAATGTATGTGTAGTTTAATTCACTTTAAAATAATGATTATTTCGTTGATTGAATTTTCAAATAATATTTTTTCAAGTAATTAATTTTTAAAAGTTTCACTACTCTGAACAAATAATAAAACTAATATATAAGAAATTATACTATTTTTTTAATAAATTTAAGAGAAATTCGAATATGATAAAAAATGTTAGAATCGTCTTGGAAGAAAGGGAAAAGGAATAAAAAAGTACAATTTTTTAAGAGATTATAAAAATAAATATTTTAAAAAATTTACAAAAGTAAATAAATCATACTTCATAATTTCATGAAAATGATGTTGTGTTATAAAATATGGTTTTAATTTATATATATATATATATATATATATATTATTTTTAAATTGTCTTGATTACAACTTTAATATATTTTTATTTTTTAAAATTTATGTAAAGAAATAGTATTAGATAACATAATTTTAATGCTTTATTTATTTTTAGTTGGAAAATCAAAATTTTAATAAATACTGATGTTGTGTTTATTTTTTATTTTCTCTTATATGATGAAGTTATATACAATTATATAAGAGGTATGTGTGAGTTTATTTGGAAATGGAAAAACACTTGCTAACTACAAGTCCCATTTCAAGAAGGAACTGTCTTTGATAGTTATTTCCACTGAAACATGTATCTAAATTTTTCAAAACATCCCATCAATACCTTTCAAAAAATATTTTTAACAATTTTTCTAATAATTTATTAAAATGTATCAATCTAAATCCAACAATCTGCGAATTAAAGTTTAATCTGCGAATCAAAGTTTAATAAGGTTCGGTATATTAACAAATGATCCAATCTAAACTCAATAATATGTGAACTAAAGTTCAATATATTAATAAATGACTAAATTTAGGTCTAACAATATTGTTAACCTGATTTTGATACTATGTGGAAAGTGATTATGATACTTAATTCATCTTGAAAATCGATTCTGAAGATAAAATTTATAGTTCACTTTGTATATTATAATTCGATCTCATTTAACGAATATGATTTTTAAATAATTAAATAATTAATTTCTAATTAAGTGTTGAAAGATTTAGGTCACTAAATTTATTATTTGTATATTACTATTCTACTGTCACATCCTGATCAGCACAATTGCTCCTCTCTAATGCTTTTCATGAGAGAATGAATCAAACATATAAGGGTGAGAATTGGAATTGTCAAGTAATTTTTTTCTGCTCGTCTCCTTGTCAAGCTAATTTCATTTTAAAAATGATGAAAGTTGACCTACTAATGTTGGTATCAAAGTGGAGTTATGCTGTAGACACTGTTTCAAATGTTTCTTCTACTGATATATTATTTAAACAAAAGTTACTTAATAGATAAATTATATAAATTCCTTTATTTTCCTTAGTTTCTTTGTCAACATCATGGTGTGCAGATTGATTTGCACGCTGCCAAATTTCTTAGAAAATGGTCAAATAATGAGGTAATATATTATAAAACTTGCAAGCATAATCTGTATATATATATATATATATATAGCTTATGTATCTGCATTTGATCAAGAAAATCTCATTTCCAATATCAATCATTTCTTGCTCTCTCTCTCTCTAATCCTTCATGGACCAAAATATGTTACTTGTTGTTCTTTTAGCTTTTTCCATGTTGCTAGTATTCTTGTTTCGGAAACAGAAAAGATCTAAGAAGCAAACCTTTCCACCAGGTCCTAAAGGCCTTCCCTTTATTGGCAATCTTCATCAACTTGAGAGTTCTACTCTTTGTTTAAAACTCTATGAACTTTCAAAAAAGTATGGTGCCATCTTTTCCCTTCAACTGGGTTCAAGGGCAGCCATTGTTGTTTCCTCACCAGAACTAGCCAAGGAGGTGATGAAAACCCATGACCTTGAGTTCTGTGGCAGACCCTCCCTCACAGGCTCCATGAAGTTTTCATATAATGGCCTAGACATGGGCTTTTCACCCTACAGAGATTATTGGAGGCACACCAGAAAAATATCCATAATCCATTTCCTTAGCCTCAAGCGTGTCTTGATGTTTTCTTCAGTAAGAAAGCATGAGGTTACCCAATTGGTCAAAAAGATCACAGAAAATGCTTCATGTGCCAAGGTTACAGACTTGCAGGCGTTGCTAACGTGTCTAACCAGTGCTATAGTGTGTAGGACTGCTCTGGGTAGAAGGTATGAAGAGGAAGGGATCGAGATGAGTATGTTCCATGGCTTGCTTAAAGAAGCACAGGAATTGATATCTTCCACTTTCTACACAGATTATATACCTTTTTTGGGGGGAGTGATTGATAAACTCACTGGAATGATGGGTCGTCTTGAGAAGATGTTCAATGTGTTGGATGAGTTTTATCAGAATGCTATTGATGAACACCTTGATCCTGAAAGGAAGAATCTTACTAATGAAGAGGATATAATCGATGTCTTGCTTCAATTGAAGAATGATCCTTCCTTCTCAATGGATCTCACTCCTGCTCACATCAAACCCTTGATGATGGTTCTTTCACTTTTTCTCTTCACCCTTGAACATTCCTTTCAACTTCTAGCACCTCTTATTGTTTCTGCTTATTTTTCTTATTTCTATTCTCCTTGTATATCTGTTAGTTACCAGGTAAAACAGAAATTAATGATTAATTCGTCATCTAAAAAAAGTTATTGGATAAGTACTGTGTTAAAAGATAAAATTTTCAACAATAATGCTATCCTCTTTCACTGTCATGCATGAACTCCACAACAGTCAATAGTATAGACACTTATTGGATATACTTTTCATATTTCTCTATTCATTGTCATATCATATTACATGTTACATTATTGCTTTTCCCTCTTTTGCATCATTCCCTCTCATGCCCGAAATTGATTTTTAGGGTGCACAAAACACCCTAAACATTGACTATAGTTCTCCTGACCATAGCTAGTAGGCTTTGACTAGTTCAAAAGTTAAACATTGATGTATCATCTTATATGAAATAATTATTGTTGCTACTATTATTTGTTAAAGTTTCTAACAACGGACTTTTCATTTCTTCGTGCATCGCAGAATATAATTATTGCAGGGACAGATACAAGTGCAGCCACAGTAGTCTGGGCCATGACAGCACTAATGAAGAACCCTAGAGTGATGAAGAAGGCAGAAGAAGAGATTAGAAATGTGTTTGGAGGGAAAGATTTTATAGAGGAAGATGATATTCAAAAGCTTCCTTATCTGAAGGCAGTTATAAAAGAAACAATGAGATTGTACCCTCCACTGCCTCTGCTTATTCAAAGGGAAACGATTAAAAAGTGTAGCATTGGAGGGTACGAATTTCCGGAGAAGACATTGGTGTATGTGAATGCTTGGGCAGTGCATAGAGACCCAGAAACATGGAAGGACCCTGAAGAGTTTTATCCTGAGAGGTTCCTAGACAGCAAAGTAGATTTTAGGGGCTATGATTTCGAGTTGATTCCATTTGGTGCAGGGAGAAGGATTTGCCCTGGCATACATATGGGAATCATCACAGTGGAGCTTGTGCTTGCGAATCTTCTCTATTCATTTGATTGGGAAATGCCTAAAGGAATGACAAGAGAAGACATTGACACTCATATGCTTCCAGGACTCATTCAACACAAGAAAAATCCTCTTTGCCTAGTTCCTAAGAAGCATGCTTGATTCAGATTTTGCATCGACAATGTTATCTTGAAACTAATTACAGAATAAGTCTTGCAGTCTTTAGATCATGTCAGAATAATAACAAAAAATTGAATAAATGTTTCTGTAACAAGCCCTGTAGTCATACTTGTATTTGGGGTTTGCAAGAGATGAAGTGTTGTATGTAATAGAAGTTATATTTTAATTAATGTGTAATTGCGTTTAAGTTTTGAGCATGCATGAACTGTTATATTAAATAATCTGACAATATTTTTTTTATGATATTTTATCACATTCAAGCAAGATTATTTTGATGAAAGACACTTAGGTTTTATGCAAAAGATTAAATAAGTTGTTTCTGTCTAAAAAAACGAAGTGTTATGTAAGAAAAATTATAACTTAATTAGCTCAATTATCTATGTATGACAAATTTTATTTTTAAAAACATTGTTCTGTGTAGATATGATAGTAATTATTTTTAAAATTATTGATAAAAAATTTAATTTAATTATAAAATATTATCATATTTTTTTCAATAACATTTTTCTACTAACCATCATGAAAATATTATTATAATATATGTTGAATTGTAATCAACTATAATAATTCATCATCTCTTCCTTCATTCTTTCAATTTTCAAATTGAGTAAAATATATTAGATTCATGAGACGTTTGATGAAGGTGATGGTAGAAGTTAAGAATTAAGCATGGAAAGAAATTACACAGCACTTATTCAACATTATTTTTTTTAATATGTGAGGAGTGGAGAATAATCCCTTTATTTATTAATTAAAATCGTGGAAAATTATTGTTGAGTGTCTTGAATATGCATGAAAATCGATTGATTTGTTTAATTGATTATAAAATTAATATATGTTTGTTTAATTTATTAAAAAATATTTTGAAAATAAAAATATAATTAATTATGTTGAAAAGAAAAATTAATTTCTTGTTTTAAATTTCAAATGTGATGTGACTCTTAGCCATGTGTGGAGTTAGTAGCAAGTTATTTTATTATTTAGTGTATAAATATCAATCTTATGACATATAAATCTAAGACCAAAATCATCATACAAAATTTTATAACCCATTGAGAAACAATTTGACTGTCAAATTAAAATTATAAGAATTGATAATGGGAATGAATTTTTTATAAGTGATTTTTTTTATTCAACTGGTATCATACATCAAATAATTTATATTGAAATTCCTTAACAAAATATAATTATATGTGACCAAATAAACAGAAGCAAACCGATTACAAGAACCTTACCAAATGTAAAATATGCAGATTGTGTTCCAAAAACAAAGAAGTAGCAGACAAACCATTATTAGGTTACAAACCAACTAATCAAATTAGCTAAAGTGAGCTTGAATTGGCGAGGACACTTATGGAGAGGATGAAGCAGGAACTGAAAGTGAGTCTTGATGTTTCCTGTGTGCCCATGGAACCTTCTTGAAAATAGTTCTAACAAGATCAGCATCGAATGGAAGCTGCAGCACTGTATGGACAATCAAAGGCATGCAAGTTGCAACATAAACAGGGAAGAGTATTTTCTTGAACTTTTCATCAAGCACAAAGAAATGTGCAGCAGCAAAAGAAACAAGCATTGAAACAACGGATGCAATAAGAGAACCGAAGCCAAAAATAAGCTTCAATGGCAAGCTGATGCGGAAGTCTCGGGCCTTTTTTGAAGAAGTGAGTATGGCAAGGAACATTACCAGTGCAATTAGAGAGAAGACAAGTCCAAATAGGGAAGAAATGGAAAATAAATCAAATGCAGGTTCGCCACTGAAGATAGGTTTTCCATCCTCCCCATTGCCACCGGGAAGGGAGCTCGACGTTGCGAAGGAAACGCCGGCAATGAGACCTGCCACAACTGATGCAGAATTGGATAAGTCCTTTAGGTTCTCTGTACAATCTTTCACTTTCTTCTTGTGTATATCTTCATAGATTTGCCATGCAGTTTTATTATCTTTGTTTTGTGTATAAATGAAATGTTCCGGAACTAGATCACGGATGTACTGTTCCATACATAATAGAATTTTTTCATCAGGAATATTATTACTAATAGTTTACTACAAGTAATACTGACTGAATAACACATATAAGTTGAATAATCCTCCTCGTATAGATATAGAAATACATGATACAATAAATAAGGTCGAACTATAATACATAACTGAAGTGTAAACCTCATTTTCTGAACCGATTTTAGAGGTAAGTTAGGCTCATAATTACTTTTTATATGGTATTAGAGTTGGTTGACAGGTTGTTGGACTTAGGTAGAGTCTTAATTGTTAACAAGGTAATTTGATCTAGATTGGGAAGGAAGGGTGTTGGAAAATCTCACATCTCAACTCCTAAACCGGTTTTGAGGGTGAGGTTTACACCTATTTGAGGGTGAGGTTTACATCTCATTTATATATTATAATTCGATCTGATTTTTAATCAACGTGAGATTTCCCAACAATTACTATCTAGATGGTTGATTTTGTAACTAATATGATTATAATATTTTTCCCTTAAAGAAATTATTATGTATATGATAAAAGATATTGAAAGTTTATACATATAGATACCTCATACCACTTGATATCCCACATAATTTCTGTGGCAGGACCAGATATGTGCCAAGTATTTTCGCTGTTTGATGTAGCTGTTGCTAAGTGTAACACTGTGTTTCCTTCATTATCCATTTCTAAAGTTAAGCTCTTGAAAAATTTTCTATCCAATTCCTTCCGCAACCTCTCAACAACATCTACTCGCTTATGCTTCGCTGCCACATGCAATACATTTTCGTTTCTAGAGTTAGTTTCATGTACAACACTTGGTGTTTGAGTCCGAAGTGCAGACTCAATTTCAGTGATGCCATTTCCTGCTGCTATCAAATATACAGACTCTTCCTCATATTTCATTTCTCGACCAATACCTGAGAAGGATACACTCAACTGTTTAGGATTTGTTACATAAACATAAGTGTTTGTTCATTATTACTATCTTGGTTGGAAAGAAGAACCTACACTGAATATATTTTTGATTTGATACAGCATTGATTTCAAATATTAGGATCACATTGATTTGATATATATGCTTTTTCTTATCAAATTATTTAGTTGTCAACCAATTAGTCTAAAAAATAACACAGTTCAATATTAATCCTACATTTGAATTTAAATTAGTGTATTACTCAAACTGATGTATCAAATCATGTATTGCTTACTTTCTAACTCTTCTTCGGTAATAAAGACTTGCTCCAAGTTGCTGACTCCACTGTCAATTGTCATAAATGGTTTACCCCCAGTATATTCCGTACCAGACTCATAGAGGATTTCCATAAAAATTTTCAAGAGTTGAGGACCCCATTGATGCTTCTCCTTTATCTTCTGTGCTTCTTTCAAGTCTTCAAAGTTATGTACATGCACAGACAAGAACAGTCATTTGTGACAAATAATCCAACTAAGTTTTGCTCAAAATCTGTATTAATCATTTACTCAATTACTAGAACTTTTTATATTGTAGAAAGGCTTTACTTCGTAACAAGTTAGTAATGAATAATAACATCAATTAAAATATTAATTTTTGTGATAGATATTTGTGACTAAAAATCTGTTAAAATTTATGATAAATACATTAAATCTGTGATAAATGTTTAGAATGAGAGACTTACATACCTGCAGTGACACGCAATCCTGAGAAGCTAAGCCATTTGATTGCTAATCCAACAACAGTGTTCACTAACCTAGTTTTAATTTTTTGTACCCCATAGTTTTCTGTTTTCGTTTCTTCATGTTCTGAGGTAATGTTGACTGCAATAATAATAAAACAAATAACTGATGACTGGATGTGATATAAAAAATTTAATAAACCTAAGTTTAGTTAAGTGATTAAGAGTTTTCTCCTATATTTATATTTTCAAGTCTCTAAAACAATTTTGTAAAGAGTAAACCTAAAAGGATTTGAATTCAGTGAACTTAATTAACTTTTTCTTACAATTATTGAAAATTGATAATGGAACTAATTTGCAGAATCGTGGTTCATATAAAAGAAAATAATATAACAAATACTAACAAATTAAAATTATAATAATATAGAGGATCTGGAGAATTTGACTTCCTTGTGTAGTGACAGTTCATTAAAGAGTATTATAACATTTGAGATATTAGACAGAAGTTTAACCTTTGTGTTCATGGTTCTCATATTTTTCAACAACTTTCTTCAGGTACAATTGAATAGCTTTCTCAGCATCTAGATCGTTTGCAGGGATACCTTTGACATGAAATAATAATATAAATAATCTAAAATTGTGTTTTGGTGGTCTCTGACATAAATAACATAATCTAAAATTTTCTCTTTGAAGGGGGTGTATTTTATAATTGGAATGAATAAAATATAAAATTACAATTATTTGATTAAAAACCTTATGAGCTCCATCACCACACAACACTTACTACGATATAGAATTTGCATCCACCATGGGAGATTGCTTCCACTCTTGAATGCTGAAGGTTTGCTGGCAAGAACTTTGAGAGGTGTGACTCCATTTTCGTTTCGTGAGTCCACAAGGTCAGGATAACAATGGGTTATTATAATTGCCAAATCTATCATCAATCACACAAACAAATCATTAACAAGTAGTATTATCATATAATCAATATTTTGATCCAATCAATGTGGATGAACATGGAATTAAAAGCTTGCTTACCCAAGAATTCTCTCCAAATGGCATAGTGAAGGATGGTATCCCCATTATTGTCAGCAAGAGGAACATCTAAATTTTTGGAAACATTGTGAAGGTAAACAAAGGTCTTTCTTTGGCATAAGAGCACAGCTCTGAAAAGAGGTGTTTCACCCTCCTTGTTCCTAACCCTAATCAAATCCTTCCTTTCCCAGTTTTTTCCTATGATGCACATACACATGGCAATGAACCCTCTTGAGGCTGCAAGGTGCAAAGGAGTGTCCCCTTTCTCATTGGCTAATCTCAGTGCACTATCATCCCTCACCCCTCCCCTCCATTCATGCTTCAAGATTGCTCCAACAAGACTGTTAACATGCTTCGGATTGCCTTCGTTCACTGCCACATGTAGTGCAGTGCCTCTACTTTTGTTCACTCTGATTTTGTGGTACTCACTGTCTTCTTCATATGCTGCAACAACATCCTCCCATTTTCCTCCCAATACGAAGCCTCTGAGCTTTTCCACATTAATTGTTGATGATTCTAGAGATACAAAGGGTGTAAATCTTGGTGTGAGAATGGAAGAATCACATTAGTGGATTCTTTACATTACATTAGACTCACGAAAACATGGAGTGAGAGAAAGTTTTGACAGAAATTCATCCAAACATCAATGTGAACATGAAGTTAGTTTTACGTCAAATATTATGATATCTTAATACTTTAATTGAATGTGCTGGTACGATCAATTATATGGTTTGGTCGTATTCCATGAACACTTCTCTGGTGTTTCTTCCTCGCAGAAGATTTTTAATCCATAAACAATAATGTTCCAAATAACTTTTAAGATAAACAAACTTACCTTATGATGATGACATATATGCCAAAAGATGATAATATAAAGAAAAGATTTCTACTATTTCAATTTGCATTTCTAGGACGAGATACTGAGACCAAACTCTACCACTTGATAATAATATAACTCATTCATTGAAAGGTTAGGTAATGAAGAAGAAGATGAAGAAAATTTAGTAACAAAAATAGTAACCTAATAAAAAGCAGAATATGGAAACATTAGAACTAGTTATTATGAATGTTTTCATCTTCATTCACTCACCAGGTGTACTCATCTTGCGAGGTGGAAAGGAAGAAAGATAAGAAGGATGAATGATGGTAGATGATGACGAAACTGGGAGGAAGACAAGTTTTTGCTTTTATAATACCAAAAGCTTCAATTCCCACACTTCCAATTCACGTGTGTTTTCTACTTAATTTTCTCTTTGTTCTATAGAATATTTCCTTTCAATTTGTAGTAAAAAACCCAAAAATTTTACAATTCTGAGGAAACTTTCTTGCATGACAAGCACAAATGCATATATTATAATACAACTTTTCTTTATTATGATCAGTTCTTTTCTTTAAAGTTTACTATATACTGATACTATTATATTTATGCATAATAATAATTTTTTTATTTTATAATCATCAAAGTTTTTATATTTTTTTTTTTAGATTTTAGCTATTTCAGTTATCGTTTCTTTAATTTTTTTTTTTTTTACATCTTAAGTTAAAATTAACATTAAATGAAATTACGAAATAAATATATAAATCATATTTTTAGAAATTAAAGTAAATAATATAGAAGTTTTCTAACATCTCTTTTATTTTCTCGTATTAGATAAGTCTAGTTTATTAAATATGATAAATTAAAATAGATGAATAAAATTTTCTTAATATCTTTTTTCTACACGTTTATTTTGAATCAAACAAATTTAATAAAATAAATATAATTAAGATAAAATATAAATTTTTATATTGTATCATATTTTAAATTTTTAATATTAAATAAAATACTTCAATATATATATATATATATATATTATATATATACCTTTTCTTATTATTTTGTGCTTAAATTTTCTATCCAATGTATTTATTTATCAATTAAAAATTAAGAATATCAAGAATAATATATATAAAAAGAAGGCCAAAAATATTAAAATTCATCGTACACTTGACCCAAAAGGAGTAAAATATTCTTGCATGACTAACACAAGCTTAAGCAAAAGCAAAGATACTTCGATAAGTGTATTTATTATATTTTATTGAGTAAAACACAAAGTTAAGCAAAAGCAAAGATACTTTCATTAAGTGTACTAATTATATTTTATTGAGTGTAATACATAAAAAAAGGATAATTTTGATATTTGTTTCTGCAGAATTGAAGATTACGTTTGATATGTTAATTTGGTATTCTGATATGGTCTTTAGAGTTGTTTGCTTGAAAGTAGGGTATATTGAATTGAAGTAATGGTGTGATTTTGGTGGGGTAGTGATCATGTGAAAAGTAGGGTATATTGAAACACAATATACTATATTACTCAAACCAGTAAAGAATTATGCTTCTCTTCATCCATAACACTCCAGTGTTGAGATACACGTTTCACTCAAATTCCAAATATGAATGCATAATTTGCGATTACTCCTCTTTTTCAACGTAAAAATTAATTATAGATGTAATTCACTTTTAAAATTTTTCAAAAAATAAAATTTATATCTTATTTATATATTATAATTTTATTTTATTTTTAACTAATATAACATTTTTCTAATATTAAGAAATCTAACCATCAACTCTTCAAATTAAAAATGTCATGTCACTTAAAAATAAAACAAAATTAATACATATATATAAATAGTGCAATTTTACCTTATTAAATAATTTTATAAAAATAATTAAATTTTAAATTTATAATTAATATAATATTAATTATTATTAATTATTGAATCATTTATAATTTTTTTTAAATATTATTAAATCATTCAATACTTCAAAAAATATAGTTAAATTAAAGGATAAATTTCATTTTATTAATAATTATAAGATAAATTAAATTTAAAATTTATTTTTAATATATTTTTTTTTTCAGAGAAATGCATGTATTAGAACAGAAGTTTAAGAAAAGCTAAAGTAATAATCCATCTTGCCATCTCTATTGCGGTCTTTATCATGTGATCGGTCCTTTTGCTCAGATCAAAGGAAAGTATTATTCTTCACTTCACCAACGACACTCAAAATGTAGATGATAAAGATGATAAATTGTATATCAAAGATTACTTTCAAAAATATATATAAATAAATACATGTTTATTTAGGGATAGGTTTGAAATGAATATTAAATACGATGTTATTAAATATTATTATAATTAATTAAATATTTGAATACGATAAAATAAATGATTTATAAAATTATAAATTATATATTATTATAATTGATTTTATTTATATTAATATATTTTTATAATTTTTATATTTATAATTTTATTGATATTATAATAATTATGAAGTAAAAAACAGATAATAATATAAATAAAATTAGAAAATAATTTTTGAATTGATAAGAAAACTAATAATATAGATAAAATTAAAAAATAATTATTAAATTGACAAAAGAGAGATTTAACGTATTATTTTGATGTAAATTCTGAAAATTTTTATTTGAAAGAAAATGTTGTAATTTTTATGTAATAGATTTGAATGGTTTATTTGGAAACGTTGTGTTTATGTTTATGAATTATTAGAAATATTTTTATATAATATTATTATGTTATAATGGGAAAATAAGTATTTTTGAATTTATTATAAAATTTTAACTTTAAATTAAAAATATTAAATTAAATTATTAATTATATTTAAATATAAAATTATATTTAAATATAAAATTATATATTTGAAGTTAAATAATAATTAATAAATATACATTAATATATAATTTAAAAATTATTTTATAATTAGATTGTATTATATTTATAATATGTTTATATATATTAAAATATTATAAAAAATTTGTGTGATAATTTTTAATTATAAGATTATATAGTTTATTTAAAATTATAAACAATAATAATTATATAATTTTTTTATGTAATATCTTTTTATTTAATATATTTTCAGTAAAAAATATTTAAAAATTTTATAATAAAAAATAAAAAAATGATCTAAATTAAATCGTGAGTGTCGTATAAAAATATAAGGTTGTCATAACGGAATTAATTGCTTTGAGTAAATAATGATGCAATTTTTTTACAGGTTTATATATGCTGCAAACTAAGTGTTATAAAATATGTTCCAAATGAATACATATTTTGAATTTGCTTCAAGCGATCTTGAATTGATAACTATAAGATACTATGTTAAAGAACTGATATGACATTTTTTGTGACCGATAATTGTGTATCACAAAATGAAAATAAAAATATTTATTTACATGTCATATATATTATATATTGAAATTATATAGAAATAATTTATTATAATAAAATATAATATAAAAATAATTTTATGTTAAAAATTTATTTTTGAAATAAAATTAAAAAAATTAAAAAAAGTATTAAAATTATAAAGTTGATTTTTAGGAAATAGATGAGATGTAAAAAATGTTTTAATTACAAAAGCATCGTTCAAGATTTAATTTATTCAAGACTAAAAATTATCCTTATCTAAATATAAATATTATATTAATTGAAAATATTATATTTATTATATTAAATTGAAAATATTATTTATAAATATTTAAATCTCTTTAAAGTTAATCCTTTTTTTACAAAAGTTTACTACATCATATTTTGATTGATGACACTAAACATGTCAATGGTTTAAAAATTATAACCTAAATTATAATAAATAGTCAACAATTGTTAGATGAGGACCTTATGCAGATTGTGTTCCAAAAATAATTTAGTAGCAGACAAGACATTATTAGGTTACAAACCAAGTAATTAAATTAGCTACAGTGAGCTTGAATTGGTGAGGAGATTTATGAAGAGGATGAAGTAGGAACTAAAAGTGAGTGTTGATCTTTCCTGTGTGTCCATGGAACCTTCATGGAAATAGCTCTAACAAGATCAACATAGAATGGAAGCTGCAGCACTGCATAGATAGTCAAAGGCAAGCAAGTGGCAACATAAACAGGGAAGAGTATTATCTTGAACTTTTCATCAAGCACAAAGAAACAAGCATTGAAACAACGGATGCAGAAAGTGAACCTAAACCGAAAACAAGCTTCAATGGCAAGCTCATGCGGAAGTGTTGGGCCTGTTTTGGAGAAGTGAGTATGGCGAGGAACATTACTAGTGCTGTTATGGAGAAGACGAGTCCAATTAGGGAAGCAATGGCAAAAACATCAAATGCAGGTTGGCCACCGAAGATAGGTTCTCCCTTCTCAGTGCCACCGGGAACGGTGCTCGACGTTGCGAAGGAAACTCCGGCAATGAGAGCTGCCACAACTGAGCCAGAATTGGATAAGTCCTTCAGGCTCTCTGAACAATCTTTGATTTTCTGCATGTGTTTCTGCTCATAGATTTCCCATGCAGTTTTATCATCTTTGTTGCGTCTATAAATGAATTGTTCCGGCACTAGATCACTGATGTATCATGTACTACTCCATGCATGATAGAATACAACCAAGGGATCACATTAAATTTTTTATTTATTTGTTTTTCTCTTAAAAAATGTTTATAGAAACATGTTTTTCACACATTAGATCGAATATGAGATTAAAAAACACGTATATAGATAATGGATAGTATGATAAGTTCAACAACTTTGTTAATATAAGTTCTGATATTATCATATAAATAAATTTTAAACTTAATTCAACTTCATAAAATTAATTTATGAAACAAATTTTTTTATTTATTTATATATATTAATTTGATAATATTTTTTCAATTATTCTTAAAAGTCAATTACTATGTGATAACATAAGAGCAAGAAGAGAAGAGACATGAGAAAAGGAAAAGGAGAAATAGAATTTGTGATTATAACTTGTGAGGAAACCCTAGAAGATACAAGAATATAAACAGGAAAATACATCAATAGTATAAAGACTAAATTACCCTTAACTAATAAATATATAATATTCTAACATCCCCCTTCAAACTCACGATGCATTAGCATGAAGCATCGAGAGTTTGTCAATCAAAAAATGAAAACGTTTAACAGAATGAGATTTTGTAAACAAGTCAGCAATTTGCATAGTCGAAGAAAT